>VOPJ01003554.1:30641-49519 GCA_014673585.1 Semibalanus balanoides
GGTGACTCACGAATCCGAAACCCAGAAAACCAGCACAAAAAACTTAGGGTAAAGAGGTAATCGTTGAAGGATCGGTAATGATTACAGAACATTAACACTGTAGTGCTGAGGAACACCAGGACACGAGGTGAGGGCTAAGGTCATGCAGGCCGCCTGTCCAGACGTGTTACCGGGGACGGCCGGGGACCGGCGTCACACTCACTGGATGTCCTCCCGCCGTATGCTGTCCTCGTGCATCTGCCGGCGCAGCTCGGGCAGCGTGAACACGTTCAGGTCGCCCTGGTTCGTCATACACATCAGACACCACTCCGTGTAGGCAGAGTCATCTGTCGGCGACGCGCAGAACCTGCAGTGCACACGGCGGCCACCGTCAGCGCCACCGTCGCCGCCGGACCAAGACCGTACAGACAAGCATGTGAGATAACCAATGACCAGCATGTGCATTGTGCAATCCAAAACGACGATACAATATGCATTATGCTATCATCCACAGCCAAATCATCAGGATGCAGTGGTATGAGTGAATGGATCAATAAATTACATCTAAGATCGTCATAACACTGCAATTAAATGCGACAACCAAACCACGCATTCACGAATTTATGAACCAATGTTAAAACATGCTGTATAACACCATAAGTACACAGTAGTCAGCTGTATTCACGTGGCGTTGTCGATCCGCCGTACCCGGCTGCCCCTCACCTGGACTGGAGGATGACAATGGAGGTGGGCATTACACCTGTACACTGTACAGTACTTACCGGGCGTAGCCGATCCGCCGGAGCCGACTACCTTCCTGGGCGGTCAGTTTAAACTTGCCGTACGGCCGCATGGTGGGCAGAGTGAACACCTGAAACGCACCACCAGCCAGACAGTCAGCCGATCATTACAGCACCGGACAGGAGCTGCAAAACACATCACCACAACACCGGACAGGAGCTGCAAAACACATCACCATAGCACCGGACAGGAGCTGCGGGAACACATCATCGCAACACCGGACATGAGCTGCAGAACACATCATCGCAACACCGGAAAGGAGCTGCGGGAACACATCACCACAACACCGGACAGGAGCTGCTAAACACATCACCACAACACCGGACAGGAGCTGCGGGAACACATCACCACAACACCGGACAGGAGCTGCAAAACACATCACCACAACACCGGACAGGAGCTGCAAAACACATCACCACAACACCGGACAGGAGCTGCGGGAACACATCATCGCAACACCGGACAGGAGCTGCGGGAACACCATCAACTTTATTACAACCACCACGGGTCCGGGACAGAGCTGGCAAGAAACACATTCATCGGGCAACCAACCCGGGCAGAGGGGGCTGCGAAACACAAGCACCAAAACAACCGGGGGACAGGAGCGGCCTGCCCCAGGGAAAAACACATCCAAAACTACCACACCCCGGAACATGAAAAGCTGCGGGACCACATTTTTCACCACCAACAAAACCAAAAACCGGACAAGGGAGGGCTCGCCGGAACACATCACTATAACATCGGACAGGAGCTGCAAACACATTCATTCGGCACACACCCGGAACAGGAGCTGCTGGGAACACCATCACCACAACACCGGACCAGGAAGTGCGGGGAACACATCATCGCAAACACCCGGCCAGGAGCTGCAGAACACACTCACCACAACACGGACAGGAGCTGGCATAAACACATCACCACAACACCGGACAGGAGCTGCGGGAACACAGCACCACAACACCGGACAGGAGCTGCAAAACACATCATCGCAACACCGGACAGGAGCTGCAAAACACATCATCGCAACACCGGACAGGAGCTACGGGAACACATCACCATAGCACCGGACAGGAGCTGCTAAACACAGCCTGTAACACCAAACACGTCCTGAGGCATCGTCAGAAACAGGCGACAAGATTCAGACAAACGGCGGCAGCGAGGGATGAAACATAAATGTCGCGTTTACTTCGTGCACCCTCAACTATGTCCCGCCCCTGTCCCCAGTAAGCCTGCAGGTGCTGGTGTCCAAATCCCCCGACTCGGACCCGCCCCTCTCTGACCTTAAACTGCTCCTCTGACGCTATGAAGACACGGTGTGGCCCGGCGGCGGCCTGTTCCGGGGCCGCGCCGCTCACCTTAAACTGCTCCTCTGACGCTATGACGACACGGTGAGGCCCGGCGGCGGCCTGTTCCGGGGCCGCGGCGCTCACCACCTGCCGCCAGCGTCACGATGCCTGATGTCGATCACGGGGGCGCCGTGCTTCAGACGGAACTCCTTACCTGCCGGGGAGGTCAGTGGAGGTCAGTGGAGGTCAGTCGAGGTCAGTGGAGTTCAGTGGAGGTCAGGAGGTCAGTTGGGGTCAGTGGAGGTCAGTGGAGTCAGTGGAGAGTCAGTGGGAGGTCAGAGAGGTCAGTGGAGGTCAGCTGGAGGTCAGGGGAGGTCAGTGTGAGGTCATTGGAGGCAGTGGAGGTCAGTGGAGGTCATGGAGGTCAGTGGAGGTCAGTGGAGGTCAGTGGGAGGTCAGTGGAGGTCATGGAGGTCAAGTGGAGGTCCAGTGCGAGGTCAGTGGAGTCAGTGGAGGTCAGTGAGCTCAGTGGAGGTCAGTGGATGGTCATGTGTGAGTCAGTGGAGGTCAGTGGAGGTCAGTGGAGGTCAGTGGAGGTCAGTGGAGGTCAGTGGAGGTCAGTGGAGTGGAGGGCAGGCAGGGCAGGAGCAGTGGAGGGCACGACATGCCAGGCCAGTTCAGGGGAGGGGAGTGCAGGGCGGGTCAGGTCAGGGGATGGAAGGGCAGGGCGGGGCAGGTCAGACAGAGCAGGTGACGTCAGGTCAGACGTGCTGACATCAGCAGCTGCAGCAGCAGTCACAGGACCGCGACAAGCCAGTCACACCGATCATAGAACAGACAGGCAGCTCCCCGCGTATTGGCGACCCATCCCTGCCATCTGGTGAGAGTTTGCAGCAATGTCTCGCCTAAGGACAATTCAAACCGAGTGGCATACCAAGTCGTTAGAACCGCAGCGTCTCAGACTAAAAACTGCCGCGTCTGACATACCGCAGCCTGTATTGCCCGCGGGGCGGCCGCGAGCCTTTTACTGAGTCAACATTTTAACGCCGCTAGATATCGCCTGTGCAGGCCCCTGCCCGCCCTGTGCAGACCCCTGCCCGCCCTGTGCAGGCCCCTGTCCGCCCTATACAGACCCCTGCCCGCCCTGTGCAAACCCCTGCCCGCCCTGTACAGGCCGGACAGGGCAGGCCCTGCCCACCCTGTGCAGACCCCTGCCTTACCCGGCTGCCAGGTGACGGGCGTTGTGGAGCGTTTTTCGCCGGCAGCGCAGTGCACGGCGTACACATAGATGGCGCCACTGTTGGTGCCCGCCCACAGGGTGCGCATCTGCGGCTGACCTGTCAACATACACACAGACACACATACAATGTATACTCAGAACGACTCACTGCAGATAGGCATCAGGCGAGATCATACATCAATACCAACAGTGACGTCACACATCAGTACTACCAGTGGCTGTCATACAATCAAGACCACCAGTCAGACTTGTAAAATGGTGAGTCAACGAATGTGAATTACTCCCGTCTTAGCGTCCACCCGTCGGGTCCACCTGGCCCCTTTAACGGCCGGGGCTCGCTATCCCATCTGAGATGCAAAATCGGTACACGAACCAGGTATGTTCTGAACTCCAAAACATATACAATTACACTTTATTCTGGCTATGTTGAGTACGTCTATTAAAAACGAGGCATTATAAACCTAGCACATGAATCTGAGTATTCCTGAAGTCTAGAATATACTCAGTCTGTGACCAAAACTGCATCTCAGTCGAAGCAAACAGGGACAGCGAGCCCGGGATCGTTTATCGGCTTGACCGGACGGGCTGACCACCAAGACGGGACAAGCCGAGCCCCGTTGATTCACCATTTTACAAAGTCTTGCCACCAGTGATGTCAGACATCAAGGCAACAAGCACTATTACAAACCTTCTAAACAAAACAAAACATCTTCATCTAAAAAACACACTTTTCAATGTGGCAAACGATGGTGGGATCAAACGCAAAGTTGGTGAGGCAGCGATGGTCCCACCAGCTGAACAGAAAACTCCAGCCGTGCGCCGTCAGCAGCCGCGTGTCACCACCTCCCACACTAAGGGAGGAGGCGGCAGCTGCTGGCTGGCAATGCGCCACTCACCGCTGGCCAGGTAGCTGGTGGCCAGGTAGAGGCAGCGGATCATGCCGGAGAAGGCGGGGTCCTCACTGCGGGCCTCCACAGACCGCTCCACGGGACGCACGTCATCCTCCGAGGCGGTCACCGGCGGCGACAGCCTGTCAGTGGGGAGACAGACGATGACTACGGGTCACTACAGGCGCTACACAGCACAATATACTGCACTGCAGGGCCACTACACAACACAGACGGCACTGCAGGGCACTATACAACACATACGATACTACGGGGCACTACAGGCCGCTACCAAAACACAATATACTGCACTACAGGCCACTACACAACACATACAGCACTACAGGGCACTACATACTACATAGACAACACTGCAGGCCACTACACAACACATACGGATACTACAGGGTCACTATAACACAACAGAGACAACACTATACGACACTACAGATCACAACACCATACAGACAACACTGCAGGGCACCATGACAGGGACCACCACGGGCAGTGGAAGCATCAGATCGTGTAGCTAAACATTACCGCCTACGGTCTGTCTTCGTTACACAGCACAAGGTACACAGGGACAGTCGCAGTCAAACACACCGGCTACAGCGAATGTTAACACATACAGGGGGATATGTAGGGGAAGCAGGGGATGCTACAGGGGTGCTAATGCTACACGGACTTGTATGGGATCTGACCGGACACCTTGTACAGCGGTTCCAGCACAGTGCGGCAGTCACCGTGTACTCATGACCCAGCGCCGCACACGCACCGCCACCCACCAGACGTGTCCCCAGCCTGCGCGGCACCAGCGCCCCCTCTCCCCCTGACACCGCCTCAGAGCGGTCAGAGAGCGCCCGTCCTATCCCCTCCCCTCAGCACCACCTCTCGAGTTAGCGAGAGACAGGCGCCATCTCTCGCCACCTCACCCTCGCCTGAACCACCCCCTGTACTGCGGAAAACTGTTTAGACGCAGCCCATGTCTCCTGCTCAGGTTACCTACCATAGTATTCCCTCGTGCAATGTAGTTTACTAGGTGACTGGGCAGCTATGCCTGCACCGGGGTCATACCCATTTCACCCAGGAGGCTCCCTCTCAGTCTAGTTAACGAAAGCATCTCCTGTTCCCGATCATACCGACTCCCACCACCCCTCGACACCCAGACCTTCTACCTCCACCAGAGGGCCGTCTATCCCGCGTCCCACCCACCCGTGACTCCCTTCCCCTCACACCCCAGACCTCTACCTCCACAGGGGGCCGTCTGTCCACGTCCCACCCACCCCGTGACTCCCCTCCCCTCCACACCTCAGACCCCCACCCCCACAAGGGCCGTTGTTCCACGTACCACCCTCTCTATGGCCTGTTCCTGTCGCGCCTCTTCTCCTCTTAAGTGCTCCAGCTTGCAAACTGCTCTGTGTTAAGGATTACGACGGACCAAGTTGGAGCAGCTTTGAGGAGGTTAGAAGTGCGACTGGAACAGACCCTATGACAGCGTACCGGGTTCTGAGCTGGGACCGTCCTCTGGAGGCAGGGGGCGGCCGGGGCTGTACCGCCGCCGGCAGACGACCGGCCGGCACAGTCCGCCACAACAGCAGGCCCGCCGCGCCGCACACACTGAACTCCGCCTGACTGACGTCATTGGAGGGCCGTGTGACGTCATCTGACGGCTCTGTGACGTATGACGGTACTGTGACGTCATCTGACAGCCGTGTGACGCTCACGTCAGCTGACGGTACAGAGACGTCAGNGTCATCTGACAGCCGTGTGACGCTCACGTCAGCTGACGGTACAGAGACGTCAGCTGATAGCGGTTTGACGTCATCTGAGAGTCCTGTGACGTTTTCCGTCGGCTGCCGGGCGGTGTTCGAGGCGTCGGTGTCTCCGTTCGCTAGTAAGCTGAGTTGAGAGTCCGTTTGGCGGTCCGCCGTCCACAAACAGTAACGGATAGCCCCTTCCTTCTCCGTCCCCACCACAGCATGTGACGACACCGACAGTGACGACACAGACGACTCGGAGCTCCAGCGCAACAATGACGTCATGGGCGACTCTGAGCAGGACGGCAGCTCATCCGAGTCGGTCAGCGAACAGCGTGGCGACAGCTCCGCCAACAGCTGGCGCCACACGGCGGACAGACTGGGAACTGCAGCTTCCCCAGCCGGCTCACAGATGGCAGCAGTGCGCGGCTCGGAGGCGGCGCCCAGCGATCTCTTCTCGTCTGCCTCGGCGATGTCTCTGTTCTCGACAGAATCCGACTCATCATCCTCTGCGTGTTTCGACATATCCACCTGAGCAGCCTCCTGCAGCGCTGGAGCAGCCTCCTGCAGTGCAACTGGCTGGGCGACGGGGGCCGGGTGGAGACCCACCACCTCAGTCTCGCCGCCTCTCTGCTGGCGGTACTCCCCGCCACAGCCGCGGCCGCCATCTCGCTGCACCGCCCGGCACCGTGTCGTACCGAGTCCACCGGAGGGTGGCGGCACACCCCCAGCGCCGGTCGTCCCCAGCTGCCCGCCGCCGGTGGTCGTCCCCAGCTGCCCGCTGCTGGTGGTCGTCCCCAGCTGCCCGCTGCCTGGTGGTCGTCCCCAGCTGCCCGCGCTGCCGAGTGGTCGTCCCCAGCTTCCCGCTGCTGCCGGTGGTCGTCCCCAGCTGCCCGCTGCCGGTGGTCGTCCCCAGCTTGCCCACCTGTCGGTGGTCGTCCCTCAGCTGCCCGCCGCCGGTGGTCGTCCCCAGCTTCCCGCTGTCGGTCATCCCCAGCCAGCCGCCGGTGGTGGTGGTGCTTCTCTCCACGGAGACCAGCCGCGGTCCGGTGCCGTCCAGCACCCAGCAGCGTACCGTCCAACCCAGCTCCACGGCGGCCCCGGCCCCGGTCCTGTCAGACAGGTCAGACAGTACCGAGCAAGACGAGGTGGCCACGGTGGGGTGGCAGGAGGCGGACGCTCGGCCCCCGTCACCGGCGGTGACGGTGGAGGGCTCTGAAGTGGCGGGAGCGGCCTGGTCACTGATCACAGGCGTGACAGAAGCCGCTCTGGTGGCGACGGGCTGAAGATGTGTCTCCTCCGACTGCCGACAGATGGCGGAAGCTTCGATTTCCTCCGAGGGTCTGGTAGGATTCTCTGCCACTGCGGTTTCGCCACAATCCACGTCTGCCTTCTCAACAGATACAGATATCTTCTCTCCACCAAAGCCTCCCACTGGCTTCGGAGCAGCCTCTCCGTCCAACACTTCTTCATCCGTCTCTCCTCGGGTGGGGAGACGCTCCGTCTTCTCTCCTCGCGTGGGGGGACGCTCCATGTCTCCCCGACCCTCCTCCTCCCGTCTCCTCGTCTCCTGGACGGCCGCTCTGACCAGCTCCTGAAACAGCGTCTGCGACTGACGACGCGTCCCGTCCCCCTGCTCCCCCCGCGTCCCGTCAGCCGGCCAGCAACGGTGCCGCTGCCTCACCGACACGAACGTCGTGCAGAACGGCGGCAGCAGCGGCGCCGCGCCGTCAGCGCCATCTCCGGACGGCGGCACAAGGCCCAGCTTCGTCTTGTCGGCGCGGCCGCTGCGGTGGCGCACCAGCGCGCCCAGGTCGTGTTGCCGCCACGCCGCCGCCGCCGCCAGGCTCTCGTGAGACACACAGACGGGCGGCGGTGGCGGGAGCAGCAGAGAAGCGCGGGGCGGCGGCCGCAGTGACAGCCGCCGGCGGAGGATGTCGATCAGACTGGCTGCGCGCTGCTGGCGCCGCCTGGCGGCCGGAGGCGGAGACGGCGGGCAGCGGTCTGTGATGTCCTCCACGGTCACCACGAGGAGGCCGCCGTCCCGGTCCGTCCGGTCCTGGCCGGCCCGGTCCAGGTCACGGCCTAGGTCACGCCCCAGGTCCGGTCTCAGGTCGCGTCTGACGTCCATGCAGGACACTGCAGTGGAGATCCAGTCTGGGGTCCTCAGTGCGGGCTCGCTGACCTCCCGGCCGTCCGCTGCTCCGGTCTCAGGGCCGGCCCGGCCGTCCAGAGAGCGTCGCTCGTCAGCACCGCCGTCCGTGTCGTCGTCGGAGGAGCCATTCAGCGCCACCAGCAAGGTTTGGGTGGAGCGGCGGCCACCACGGGCCGCCCGCGCCCGTCTCAGTCCGGAGAGCACCGCCGACTCCGTCAGGTCCTCCACAACCAGCCTCACCGCCTCACTGGCTCCTTCGCCGTCATCAGCGTCATCACCGCCGCCAGCATCGTCACAGGGAACACCACCAGCAACGTCCTGAACACCAGCAGCAGGAGCGGCACAAGCGGCGAGGGCTGATGGTTTATAATCACAGAAGCAGCGAGCAGCAAGGCAGCCAGCAGCAGCAGCAGCAGGAGCAGCAGCTGGTGCAGCAGCAGCAGCAGCAGCTGGTGCAGCATCAGTAGCCGGGTTGACACCAGGAGTACGATCAGAAGCAGAATTAGCAGCAGCAGCAGCAGGAACAGTATCCGTAATGATGGAGGCGATGTCTACAGTCGACTCTCGAGACAGAGATGTCTTTCTTTCCCAGCGTGTCGTCACCTCCTCCCTCAGCTTAGCCCCGCCACAGACGCTGGTCAGTCCAGCGGCCGTCTCTGACCCCTCCTCCTCCTCCGGTGCTGCGGCCTGGTCCCGGTCACCTGTCACCGCCTGAACATCCTCCCAGTCCCACTCCATCTCAGCTGCTCCGGTCCACTCTGACCAGGCGGCCCCGGCCGACCCGCCGCCGCCACTCCCGACAGCTCCCCGCTCCTCTGTCTCTTCACTGCAGTCCGGCGGGGAGGACTTCTCTCTGGGACCGGGACCGTTCCCCGGCCCGGCGTCCTCCACCCAGAGGACCGTCTCCCGTGACCCGGACAAGGCGGTACAGAGACCGCCGGCCGGCCTGGCAGGTCCGGCCCGCCTGGCCAGACCGGCAGCGTCCTCCGGTCCGGCGTCCTCCAACCAGAGGACCGTTTCCCGTGACCCAGAGGGAGCGGTAAAGAGACCACCGACCGGCCCAGCAGGCCCAGCAGACCTGGCAGGACCAGGACCGTCCTCCACCCAGAGGACAGTCTCTCGTGACCCAGACAGCGCGGTACAGAGTCCACCGACCGGCCCGGCCCTGGCAGGACCGGGACCGTCCTCCACCCAGAGGACCGTCTCCCGTGATCCAGACAGGGCAGCACTGACTAGTCCACCGACCGGCCTGGCAGGTCCAACCCGCCTGGCCAGTCCGGGCAGCGGAGGTCCACCCGCTAGTGACCGGGGCGAGTCTACAGCGCGGCGGTGCCGTGTACGACGGCGGAGTCTACTACGACAGGGAGGCGTACCGGCCGGGTTACCCAAGTGAGTTCATAAATTACGGGACCAGCCCCGAGTAAGACTGCAAGCCAAGTGCCTTCTTCTCTGAGACCGCAGCACTGCAGCTGGTGGAAGTAGGTGCCGCAGGCCCTCAGTCTTATGACGGGGTGCGCCTGTGATCAGAGTAAAAACGCCAAGGCTGGCGGGGGTATTAGTATCAACATCAGCACCTCCGAGCAAGCACCGACGGCGATATGTTGATACTTCGACACCCAGACATGCTGTCTAGTGACACCCACGCCGCGACGACCACTCCATCCCATGGGGGTCTCGCAGACATAGCCAGAGGCAGCAGAAAGAAAAGCGATTGGCACCCTCATGGATCAGACCTCTACAGCCTAGGCGCTGTGGCACAGAGCGCAAACAGTCGTGATATCTCTTACGCAACAGGGCTCGCTCAGCCTTAACCATACATACACACGCAGGTGCAGACGCACTGCACAAGGCATATCATCTCGACCGGGGGCATCTCGGCCTAGGTGATCCTCTGTGACAGAAGTCTCGCGCACCCAAATTCGAGACGGTATATAACGACGAGGCCCATACGGCTTGACCATAGACGGACGAACTCACACGCATAGCTCAACTCTGGCGCTGAACAACTGGGGGTCGGTCTTCCAGCTTCGTGCGCTCTGATAAGCATATCGTCGGTGATTGATATGGGCCAGTGTGCGTACGAAGGTCACAATTGACTTGACCTACGTGGAGTGGTTTTCCGATAAGATTTGGCCATAGTGAATGCCAGACTGATATCAAATCGTCTAGAAGAAGCCCTACGACACAAAAAACGTATAGCTCGCAATTTGCGCGACGGCATTTAAGGCGTAGTGCTGTATCTTATCTATCCTCATATAACACAAACAAATATTTAATAAGTTGCGTCCAACTGTGTGCACAGTGTGTGGCACGAGATTGTCGTGGGCACAAACATATATCAACGTGCCGGACGACCACCAAACATCTTGCGCAAATGTGTACACAAAGAGAATCAACAAGATATGTAAAGTTTGTAAATGTACTCGTACGCGGTGCCATCATACCGTACATATATCATCATATCCACATCCATCGGATCACACAGCGTCAATCGGGCCCCACCCCCCTCCCCCCTACTACCAGATCTCAATAGACAGGCGTAACCTCTGGACGACAACCAAGCTTGCATAAAGCGCAATACTTCCTCACACTACGACCGCGTCCAGAAGCCACTCTAAAGGACATGGTGAAAACCTCCTCGTGTCGAGTGTTAATCTTGGATCATGAGAATTAGATACCCCGGTACTTACCTCTAATAAGCTAAATCAAAACCTCCAATAATTAAGGCCGAAATTATATTCTTGAAATTACGCTATGGTAGCTTATCATCAGCAATTACTGAGCTGATACCATTGGAACACGCTCAGTTTTTTTTTGCTGATGAAAGCTACTCATAGCGAAATAATCCAAAGAATATAATTTCAACAGGCCTTAATGTTATTTATTTATTTACTTAATTATTGAGGTGTACGTTAATGCTAATTATCATCGCCCGGTAGAAGATGCAACTTTGATGTGCATAACTATTCGAGAGTGTTTCCAGCGAGCAGTCGGGCACTGGTCGGCCGAGTCGTAGGAGGGGGGGGGTGGGGGGCTTGACTCACCCTCTCCGGGCGTGTTGTGACGCGGCTGGAGAGTCGGTGGCGGCCGCCGGCGTCTGACCGCCCGGGGCAGGAGACGGCGACGGTCGGCGGGGCACGGGCGCCCCCCGCTGACTGCGACCCTTCCTCAGACGCCGGAATGACTCCCGCAGAGACTTCTTCAGCGACTTGCCGCGGGTCATCGGAGACTCCCCGGAGGCGGCGTAGTCTGAGGGGGGTTAGTGGGGGGTCAGACAGGGGGTCAGACCGGGGGGGGAGGTCAGACGGGGGTCAGACGGGCGCCGTGCAGCAGCAGTCTTAAGGCAGACTGCAGACTGCAGGAAGGACACAGTCGGCTCTTGGTCAGGTGGTAACACTCACAAACCTCTCAATGTCATGTGTCACAAACCTCTCAATATTGTTAGAACTGAAAAGCGCAGTTTTTTTCATTCGACATGTCGTTAGTCCAGACACTATTAGACAAAAGCCACGTTCCAAAACTTAATTGGTGAGGTCTTCCTCACGAACATTTCATATTATATCCAAAGCATGTCAGGTCATACTTCTTGAATGCTTATTTGAACCTGCAGTTGCAGACAAATGTATTCCACTCTTTGATTTGGACAGTCATCCTGTAAATATTACAGTGATAGAGCGAAGACTAAGACGTGTCCTCACTTGAGAATATCACAACGTAACCTAGCTGCCAGGTTTCAACACGAGTCTGACGAGCACGCACCGTCGGGTGACATCGGCTTACCGTTCGGGTTCAGGGTACACTTGTGCATGACTGGCTTGTTCTGGATGAAGTCGAACAGCACGAAGCCGTGGCCGGTACCGGCCGCCAGCAGACCCCACGAGTCCTGCCAAGACACGGGCACAAGACGCGTTAGACACTGACACTGTCTGTTGCAGTGTCCCAAGATTCCATTTTGGCTTGGGTGTCAGTGTGGAAAATTCGAGCCCTAAAAGACCATGAGAGTGAAAAATGTAGAAAATGGTACGATATTGATTACTGTTTTGAATATGAAAAGCAGTGTTTGCATTGAAATAATGTATTTTTAGTCAATATTTATTGATATGGGAATCAATAATATGATTCATAATTTGGGAGTGGAAAATACATTCCTAAAATGGAGGATGAAAGTGGAAAATTATTCACAGTTGGGTGTCATCTCTCACCAAAATCGACACATTTTGGGACACTGGTCTGTATTGGACATGCAGTAGGCAGTGGCACAGCTACCTGTGCACAACGAAAACGACAGGTACACTACAGTCGAGGGAACCTAACACTGAAGCTGGCGTTCCTCTACGGGGCGTACCGTTTTGGGCGACGTCTACAGCTCACCATACGAATGCTACCTCCTTTCGGAACGAAATGGGCCACTCACAGCCCTCATGCAGCAACTATAACTGATCTCTCGCCTCAGAGGCGTTGACTTCCTACACTCTTGTTTCGCTACAGGCATCATAGGATGGACTTACAAATGAGCCATTCTCTAGCAAAAGAGGAACAAAAATGGCGCACCGGCTGCAATGGTCATTTGGCATCCAGCATACGAAGTCGAGACCCCTGAGAACCAATGATGGGGTGCAGCTGGATCACAGCAGCTGGTAGCCGTCTGTACTGACCTGTAGACGAGGCCGACAACGGCGGCCGAGCGGGTGCAGCTGGATCCACAGCAAGCTGGGTAGCCGTCCTGACTGACCTGTAAGACTGAGCGGCCGACACGGCGGCCGCGGTTGCAGCTGGTATCACAGCAGCTGGTAGCCGTCTGTACTGCCTGTAGTACTGAGGGCTGACTACGGCGGCCGGCGGGTGCAGCCTGAGGAGTCACAGCAGCTGGTACGCGTGCTGTATTGACCTGTAGACTGAGGGCGGACACGGCGGCCGGCCGGTGCAGCTGGATCACAGCAGCTGGTAGCGTCTGTCTGACCTGTTAGACTGAGGGCTGGAACCACGGCGGCCGGCGGGTGCAGCTGAATCACGCAGCTTGGTAGCCGTCTGTACTCGACCTGTAAGAACTGAGGCCGACACGGCCGGCCGGCCGGGTGCAAGCTGGATCACAGCAAGCTGGTAAGCCGTCTGTACTGACCCTGTAGACTGAGGGCCGACACCGGCGGCCCGGCGGGTGCCAGCTGGATCACCAGCAGCTGGTAGCCGTCTGTACTGACCTGTAGACTGAGGGCCGACACGGCGGCCGGCGGGTGCAGCTGAATCACAGCAGCTGGTAGCCGTCTGTACTGACCTGTAGACTGAGGGCCGACACGGCGGCCGGCGGGTGCAGCTGGATCACATCAGCTGGTAGCCGTCTGTACTGACCTGTAGACTGAGGGCTGACACGGCGGCCGGCGGGTGCAGCTGAATCAACGCAGCTTGGTAGCCGTTCTGTTACTGACCTGTAATGACTGAGGCCGACAACGGCGGCCGCGGGTGCAGCTGGATCACAGCAGCTGGTAGCCGTCTGTACTGACCTGTAGACTGAAGGGCCGACACGCGGGGCCGCGGCGTGCAGCTGGATCACATCAGCTGGTAGCCGTCTGTACTGACCTGTAGACTGAGGGGCTGACCACGGCGGCCGGCCGGGTGAGCCTGAAATCATAAACAGCAGCTGGTAGCCGTCTGTACTGACCTGTAGACTGAGGGCTTGACACGGGGCCGGCGGGTGGCAGCTGAATCACAGCAGCTGTGCCGTCCTGTACTGACCTTGTAGACTGAGGGCCGACACGGCGGCCGGCGGGTAGCAGCTGATTCACAGCAGCTGGTAGCCGTCTGTACTGACCTGTAGACTGAGGGCCGACACGGCGGCCGGCGGGTGCAGCTGGATCACGCTGCAAGGCTGATAGCCGGCAGTCAGAGTGATCGGCTCGGGCCGCGCCGGCAGGCGGTCGTGGCCCTTCCAGGCGAAACTGTCCTGCTCCGAGACCAGGTCCACCAGCACCGGCTGTCATAGAGAACAGACAGAGGGGGAGGTCAGACAGGGGCAGCTACACCAAACATGGCTGCATCAATAACCATATTCTCATAGCAGCTGGTAGACAGACAAATGAGACTATACTTCGGGCAAGCAGAGCTGTAGTTTTTGTACAATTATGCTGATTCGATTACATTCTGTGCTGGCGAAAGTGACGACAAACCAGGATAATCATTGGAATGATAATACGAAACTCTTTATGCTCTCTTCATGACTATGCCGAAATTAAGTTTAGATAACAAAATGTCCGGTACTGGTGAACGATGCTATAACATTAACTTTACGATATTGCCGATAACCAGGATAACCTCGACGAAGGCATGCTGATTTTGGCGTAGCGGCGCCGTTAATTGAACAGCTCTGTTTGTGATACACCAGCCGCTAACGTCGCATCAACATTGGCATGCGCCGGCCCAGGCTAAAGAAGCACAGTCTGTCTAATGTCAACGGCACCGTCGAAATTTATCATACACTCTAAAATTATCGCGACACCAAGCTGCTCTTTTCCACGTCCTGAGCGTGACATTAAGAAATGATGGCATGAGACTAGTGAGCTGAGCTCAGTGTTTATTTGTTGGGGTATCTGGGCGTGCCGACAACTCAGGTCAAATTGCGCCCATGAACTAATAAACTTATACCCCGCTCTCTCCGCCAGTGTGGCCAAATTCAGAGAGTTAGGGGAAGGGATGCAAAAAATGCAGTGTTCCCAGATGAGATGTCAGAATGTGTGTGTCTAGCTAAGAACACATGGAAATATCATAGCACAATGTCTTGCTTTTAAGACCTGGAACACTCTCCTACATCCAAGATATGTGTTCAAACAAGCAATTCTGGCATCCTTCATTCCCCCTAAATTTGTGAATTTGGCCACACTGCTCTCCGCTCAGCTCTATCTCCTTCTCTGGATCGCAACACCCATCCCTCCGCCCTCTCCTCACCTGTACTTTGTACCCCTCCTTCTCCCCCTCGGCCAGCCTCCAGACCACGATCTGCCCTGCGGTGCCGGCCACCACCAGCGCGGCTGTATCCCGACACAGCGACACCTTCTTGACGGCGAGACGCGGATCGTCCGAGTACGGGTCGAACACACCAACGGACCGGAGAGGGGGGAAGTCCTCGTCTGACTCACGGTCACGCCGGTCACGATCATCGTCCTCCTCAGAGAAGAGCCGAGACGTGGTCAGCCTGTCGAGAAGGGGGGGGGTCACACAGAGGTCACAGCGAGGTCACAGAGCCGGGATGTGGTCAGTCTGTCGAGTAGGAGGGACCAGCGTTGGATTTCTGGCCGCTTTCTGGTCCCGGTACTTTACTCTCTTCAATGAGTTACCCCCGTTTCGGCCTCAGCCCTTCGGGTCAAGCTAATCCCCGGGTCAGGTGCCGCCGCATTCCCCGTGGAGGTCAAACTTTGTGCACAACTGAATTATAAATTCTGGAACTCTAGAATAAATAACCTAGAATTATGAATATAATACATATTTCCAAGTAATAGTACTTACCACGCTAAATATACCCCCTTATATTGAAGTCCAGAATATTACTATTCCGTGTTCAAGAATATAACTCATTTGTGAGCAAAGTTTTGCATCTCAACTGGTGTTTACTTCGGGCAGCGTTCGCTGAACCCGAAAGGCTGAGGCTGAAACGGGAGTAACTCACTGAAGAGAGCAATACTGCCGTCGTAAGGAAGAAAGCCGTACCTCGATTTTTTTGACGTTTTTTACTTTTTGGTATCATTGAAAAGCTCTCCGTCAGACGCGTCTAATGGAGCCAACCATATATTTGTGAATAAACTCAAAATTCATATATATTCAAAATTGTTGTTGGTAAAAAGCCTTAGCTCTATTTTGGATACCATTTCTGTCAGGAAGAATGCCGCAAGCGTGTTTTCCGTCAGGAATAAAGCCGTAACTCGCTAAAACATCCGACTTAGGCTTTTTGCTGGTGGGCACTTCTCCCGGAGAGGGGTATTCACGTCACAAAAAGCCGTATCTTACGGCTGAGGCCTTTAACTGAGGCACTTTATTCCTGAACTGAGGCATCATTTAATTATCATTAATCAGATAAGATCTTACAAAGAAACGACGTAAAACGTAGGGGACTTGTGACTTACCATGACACTTCTCAAGTATCTCAACATATTCTTTAGCATTAACCACGACCTGACAACCGAATAAAAAAAGATCACATCGTGGACGATGAGGCGCTCTAGTGCACCACCAGACGTGTCAGGAACAGGGGAAATAAGCTGCAATAAACATCATTGCAGAGAACATAAGTGCATAAGTGCCCCACCCAGTGGAAAATGACCAGTTATCTGGAGAAGCACCATATTTACACTTAATTCAACCAAAGCCAGGAGATGCCAGCCTTCACCTTCAATAGCAAAAAGTGTCGTGCAACATGTACCGCTGGACTGCGGCCTTGCCTTCAACCAACGCATCAAACAATTGATGGGCACATGAGCTTTTACGGAACAATGTCCTCCGAGCCACGAATGACCACCGACTTTGGGGTGCGCGCGTCGGAACTTTGCAACCGTTTCGCGAACCTGCGCTAACTACACATCTGCGCCTGGGATTACACGGAAGCCAACATGGTCAGCGCAAGGGCTAGAGATTGTTCATCACTTGAGCTGACCACACCGACACTGGGTGCCTGAAGGTAAACCCACACAGGAGACTGACTAGGGAAGCTTGCCTTGAACACTTTGCCAAACCAGAAAAACCGTTAGCAGCAGTTGCGATAGAGAAACACGCAAGTAACCTCCTGCGGCCCGAAGAACCGCTCCCGAGGTCGGCTGCGGTATAACCGAAGCTGTGCCAGAATGAGAGTAGACTAGCCTCCACTGATCGCTAGCCGCCGAAAGCCCATCGCCACAAGCACCGCGTTATGGAACGCCGAACAACATTCATATAACCAACAGCTTGTCGACAGCCTTCACTAGAACCGACCCACCAGAGGAGATACGAGGAGCAGTGCTGCTGATGCCGAGACACTGGATCGGATACCGGGAAAGCTTCGTGAGGAGCGAAAGGGTGATATTGGGAAACACTTCGCTCCCCTGCTGGGGGAGACATCGTCCCCGTGTGAAGGGGCTCTCATTGACAGCTCTTTGACAAACTGCTATGTGCACACTGCTGCGAGGAGCAGCTTCCGGAGACATCTCATCACCCTCAAAAAGGTCGTCACGGAAGCAGCTAAAAAGATAATAAACTTGCTTCGAAGGGTGGGCGAATGAGACTTCCCGTCGTCCGGCCCTCGCCTACCGCACCCTTGCTGGCGGCACGTGGTGTACGGAAGAAGGCCGTCTACAAGCGGCCGGCACCCAGTGATGAAGTGAATGGACAGCAACCGCTTCGCCAGACGCTATGTCACGGACCCAGGCCGAGTACAGCTGCTTAGCGGCAAGATTGCCTTAGCAAGGGGCGAGTCGCTGAAACCGGCGCAGCTCTGCACGGGCCACTTGCTCGTGCTGAGAGGTTACCTGCACAGGATCGGCTTGGATCTAGATCGGAACTGCACGGAGTGTGACTGCGGAGCGTCCGAGGACCTGTACCATTTTCTGACCAACTGCTGAACGAGAGACAGTCTGGCGGCTTACCGTCTTCTGCACCACGCCCACGGCATGGATCCTACTGGAAGCTGGGACCTCGAAATGTGATGTCCAAAAAACAAAAAAAAATCTGGGCTCATGCAAATAGTTACAAGTCCATAAGATAGTGACGGTGATGAATCTGCTGCCGGTGAGTGTAGTTTCATTGATGATCCTATGTAGCTATCTGCGCAGCCGAGTGCTGTCATCCAGGAACGCATACAGATGCATGTAATGCAACTTCAGCATGTTGTATTATGCTGTGGGAGGGGATGTGATGCATCAAACATACTCCAGTGTGAATCCAGGATCTGTATTCCTGACACGAAATGAATGGGGCGCGACTGAGATGCGGCTTTTTTCCTGACATCCAGATGAATGAAAACTCCCAGATACCGTGCCCGTTTTAACCTGACGATAACTGCTTTTTATCTACAAGTTTTTAAGCAAAGTTTTGAGCAGTCTCTTCCCGCACAGGAAAAAAGTTTTTGTGAATTCCATCCTTTCAACTGAAAACATTAATTGTAAAAAACACACCAATGAATTCAAGCGCGTTAAGACGCACCCTGATGGTATATCATATAAACATAAGTGAAAAATGCACATGTCAGGCCTGAAACAGTGCTTTTGCCTCTCCTGAACAATTTTGTTCGGGTAAAAAACACCGAGCTACGGCTTTCTTCCTTACGACGGCAGAATACACCGGACCAGAAAACGGCCAGAAATCCAACACTGGGAGGGACGGAGGGTCACATAGGAACTTCAGAGGAACGAGGGCAGCATTTGACGGACGGATGGCGAACGGTTATTCACGGGTATTACTCTGAGAAATAAAGTGGTCTATTAAAATATCAAATGAAAACAAGAATGGTCTCAGAATCTGTCTGCGTTCCCGTCTGACATATAGCTGGGCCGTAGGGACACGTCTATCTTGTGTACGTGGTTGAGTGCACAGTATGTCTGTTGTCTGTGATGCCACTGTATCCGTCTGACCTGTTAGGATGGGCCGCAGGGACACGTCTGTGTGTTGTATCTGAGTGACAGTGGTCTGACCTGTAGATGGGCCGCAGTGAGACGTCTCCGGCGGACCAGACACAGACGGAGCCGTCCTCGTGTCCGGTGAGCAGCAGGTCACGGCTGACGGCCGGCTCACCAACCCGCTCTCCGCCGGTGACGGGCCACG
>VOPJ01003555.1:0-66300 GCA_014673585.1 Semibalanus balanoides
CCGATACCATCGTCATCGGGGTCATGTTAACCCTCGCCCGTGTAAGGCAAGATCACTGCGAGAATGTGTAGGGGTACGACCCCCCCCATCTTGGCGTTTGGCCCCTGATTGAGCTAGAGCTTCGATTAAAAACGAGCGTGCTTGTGACGAGAGAAAGCCATCGACATCTGATTTTAAGGTCTTGGGTCATTAAGTGACCTCTGAGGTCATGTCGAAGCCAAAATGACATCAAATCGTAATTGTGTAAAAAATGAATACCTATCGAGCTAAAATCGTAAATGAACATCTTAGAATGCTAAATAGACGCCAAATTTGAATTCAGCATCACAAAATGACAAGTAAACTGCTAAATTAAAAAAAATGTTCGAGTCAGGTCATCTGAGGTCAGTGACCTCGGTTGACCATTAGCAGCGCATGACTCCAGAGGAACATATAATTATGTAAAATGGATCCCATAATTGAAATCGGCGTCACAAACTGCACTGAAAACGGACAGAAGACGAAAAAAGACATGAGGTCATCGAAGGTCAGTGACCTCGGTTGACCTCTGAAAAGATCAATCGAGATCGCAATTTCTGCAGAACCCACAACTGTCACCTATAAACACCTTAGCATATGCTCCTGAAGGAACCTGCACATGTTTCAAGGATCTTAACTACGGAACGTCAGTTTCGGGCCGGGGGCTGTGTCGTTAGTCGCAGATCACGGTGCACCTATGATATTATCGTGCTCCATGCACCTGTGAATAATATGGCACTGTTCATTTCCCCTGAATTTCATCCCCCATCCGACCGAGCGCCAGGGAAGATCTCGCCAAATTGTGCATAGGGCGTAGTGGCGACGACATGCGGCCATCACCGGAACTACTGTGCTATCTTTACTTGTGACATATGTAGCTCCTCTACAAAAAAGTAGAGGTTTCCAATCAGCTGTATTATGCTCGCGCACTGCAGAGGTTCGCGACGAACACGAACTGCAGGAGGGTTGATTTCCACCCCGCCCCCCTGAGATCTCGAAAACTTCGCCTACGTAGCGACCAGCAGAAAACGTGTGTTAAGCTCGAGACAACTCTACTTGAAAAAGATATCAATCTTTTCTTAGGTCAGGTAAAAATTTAGGTCCCCAGAGGTCATCAAAGGTAGAGTTTTCCTGGTTTAGACTCGCTCCAGAAACCCCCAAATATCTCGGCAACTGTGATAGCTAGGAGCAAACGAAAAGAAGACAATTAAAAGCCCTTGAAAAATGTAATCGCCAGAACCATGTCCTCAGATTTAAGATAAGGTCAATAGTTAAGGCTCCAGAGGTCATCAAAGGTAAAAAGGGCTATATTTGGCCACGCTGTTTTTCGTGAATATAACAGTTCCACGTTACAAGACAGGGAAATAATTTTGACGTCATCGTGTTTGTCTCGTCAAGGCGCTTTGAAACATGTTAATGGTGACCTGTTTAGGTCAACAGATAAATGTGAGCTCTGGTCAGTCATTTGGTGACCCAGGTAGGTGTCATGCTGCATATAGGGCGACGACGCGGCTCGACGAGACAAACATATTGGTGTCATCCGATCGTCTCTATCTGATCCATAGTTAATTAGCCAAAACCTGATGACTATAAGTCGCCCGTCAGATGATCAGATAATCTATAATAATATGCGACGATGCATATATAAAGTTGCCGTAAAACGGGTACAAAATACGCAAAAAAATACTGGCTAACATTAAAAACGTTCGGCTCACTGGCGAAACAAAATGCGAACTTAGATCGTTGAACCACTTTTCTGACACTGGGCGTTACAAAATCACCACGCGTAAAACTTTTTGCAAAAGCTCGACCAGCACGAAGCAACATGACCAGACTTCAACGAGCATCGCTGTGCTTCACTCTTGGTAGCATTTCAATTTGGTCGCCACTTGTGTCAGATAGAGCTAAATACAGACGCAGACAGTCTTCCGGACCAATCTAACTTGACGATCATGAAGTGGCCATCTGTCGGGGCGTTATCGGATAGGTGGACATTTCCGCTCTGTCTCGGTGCTATCGGAGTCAGGTCAAATTTACTGTTCGTCGCCTCCTGCCATGTGTAATTAAATGAAGGTCGCATATCAGCAATGGACACAAGTCCCAGTGGAGAGTGACGGCGGCTATTTTATAGATGGTCTGGTTCCAAGGAAACGCTACGAACATACAGGGTCCTGTCCGACGGCGGTGGCAGGCCAACTGGCTCGTGAATCAGTTCAGTTTGACACATTTCTTGGCTGAAATGCTTGTCTTACTGAACTTCGTCTCACATCCGGACTTTTAAACTCGAGGTGACATCTAGGCTCTCCCATATTGGATTTAATTTCTATTTTACTATTTGTAACCTTATAGGTTCTTTCCCATATTGGCTCTCAATTTGGACTGTTTTGAACTTAACGTACCTTAGTGAATTATGACTTAATTTGACGAAGTTAAACTCGTTCAATATATATTTACGTAAGTTGAATACAATAATGGGATACCAGCGAAGTTAAACTCGTGGTGTCTTATCCCATGTGTCTCATATTGATTCAGGTTCGACTGAAGTTCATAAAGATTCTGTGGATCGCGGTAAAATGCTCATATCCTGCCTGCCAGGCCGTCATGGCACTGCATTCTGTATGACATGCAAGGCAGACACAGGCTAAAAGCCTTTAGGGAAATATACTTTGCCTCAAGATTCGTTGCCGATGCATGGCATGGGATGGCCTCAGCGGTAGGCGGCGCTGGTCTTCTCCGCTCCCGCTCCGCCGCCCCCGCCCCCGCCCCCGCCCCCGCCGCCGGCCGGTCAGAGTGAGAATATACACTGCCCTGTCAGGACTGACAATCCCAGCTGGCGGCCCACGCCCGGTTTGCTCCCGGGACTCCCGCCCCCGACATCGGTCTGCCGGGTGGTCCGAGTGAGAATATACACTCGACAATGTATGATAATATATTGTCAGTCCCTGTCAGGACTGTCAACCTCAGCAGGCGGCCCACGCCCGGCCTGCTCCCGGGACTCCCCCCCCCCCGCTGCCGTCGGTCTGCCGGCCTGTCCGCCGCCCACGCCGGACGAGACGTTCCTATGTGGCGAGACGTTCCTGCCGGAGATGACAGTTCAGTACATGTGGGCACGAGTCGGTCCGGCCAGAGCGGCGACGCGGTCACCCCCGACGGCGCCAGTAGTGCGAGGGGGGGGCACGGAACGATCGAACTGGAGCGGTCGCCCTGGTGGAGCGAGCCGTGAGGTAGGATAGGGGAGGGGCTGAGGATATCACAGCCGTGTCTGGGCAGATTACATCCCGACTGTCAATGGGAGTTGGTACACGATGGTGGCTGTTCGAGGGATGCAGTTGATCTGGAGCGAGAATCCCACGCAGACGTGAAGACATACAATGGACAGAGTTCCACATTGCCGTATGTACGGTATGAACAATATCGCGAGATTCCAATGCAGGACGATATTTTGTATTTGCCTTTATTAGAACTAAGCTAAGAATATGTCCGAGGCAGGATAACCGAGCGCTCTGTGCTGTTTGACATTAATTACACTATTCTTATACCGCTATGTGTCGTCTTAGCTAGCACAAATGCCGTTGTTGGTCATACCGTCGCGGATAGCTGGTGAAATCGTGCAGATCAAACCCGAGCTTACGCCGGGAATCACCGACTGATGGAAAGGCCGGACAAGCTGACAGGCTTTGTACATTAATCCTGCGGCTTTAGTTTGCCATCCTCTGGAATATGGTGCGGTCGTAATGCTATTTGAAAGCATACCCGGTGTGTTGTGAACGAGCATACCCGGTTTGGTGTGAACAATTTATCTCCGTATATTCTCACTCGATTTTGAATAGATTTGATTTTCCTTTTAGTACGTCTACCGAAAAGGAGATAAACTACGCTGGGCTTACGTCAACACCACCATTATGAACTAGCGTTTGACACTCTGAGAAGAGAAAATTGACTGCTCCTCTCCTGGGAAGGCGAAGACGCAAATGTAGTTTTTTATCATTGTTTTAAAAATGCATTTACTCACAGCATAGTCCACTAAAGGATCTACGCCAGTTTTGCGGGAGGGGTGTCAATATATTAGGACATCAGGGTACTTAGTGTAGAGGCTGGTGATCGGTTGTGACGGAACATTGGTTAGCAAACGAAGCCACGCTTGAGCGGCGCCAGCTACTGATATCTACACTTGAGAGCTTACACAGGGCTTACGTTTAAAAGTGGTGCCGGCGCTTTGGAGTGGTATACCTATAGGTCAGTTTGACACAACTCAAACAGACTCGCCATCGAATTTGAATGACAAGCTTATTTGATTAAAATATAATGCTATTGTATTGTATTGTGAAATGGTCTTCATGTAATCGCTTTTCAGACCGCAAAACATCAGTTGTGTGAGAACCATAAAACAAAACATCAGAACAATGAACCAAATGCACACATATATACGACTGCAATGAACATGAACATCTGCACCCGCTTATGCGAGTACCACTAAACGGTTTACAACTCATACAACTTAAAACATAATGACTTAATATAACTTATAATGACGGTTTCTGTTCAACTATTCCTCGGAAGACGTGGCTGTGTGAGTAAATCAGGTTCCCTGGTGACGGGGATGATACAGACCACCCCCCGAGACCGGCCTTCCGAGAAAACTCTCCCTAGTTCAGCATGGCAGCGCCAATGCTTCTCCATCCCAGCGATGAGCCGGAAGACTTCTCGGCAATTTATGTGGGATATTTGGTGGCTTCTGGAGAACATCCGTGATTGATTAGTTACTTGGTTAGATCGACGGAGTTGACGCACAGTACCTATGCAATGCGTGCTTCAGGATATGCTGTGCCAATACAAGAACCAGGCTTGATAGAATGATTTGAAATAAAATATAAATTGTTTGAGATCTAATTTAATTGTAATCAATCTAAATTATTGTTCATAAAGCAAAACTGATCCGATATGTTGACTTGCGACAGGTCTGTTTTGTTGACTGGCTTGTTGACAACCAGGGCACGCCTCTGTTTTTTTTACTCTGACCTGATGTATGACCTGCGGCAGGTCTCGGCCTAGGGCGCGCCTCTGTTGTTTACTCTGACCTGATGTATACCTGCGGCGGGTCCGGCCAGGGCAACGCCTGTCTGGCTTAATGTGTGACGACGCTGATGTATGAACCCGCGGCAATGCGCGGCATGCACACCCGTTTTTTACTCTTGTACCTGAATGTATTGACCGACGGCAGGTCTCGGCAGGGCCCGCCTCTGGGTGGTTTGATCGAGGCGGCACCGAACGACGACCGGCCAAATCTCGAGACGTTACCGACGCGCCACCGTTACCGTGGGTCGTCTGGATGGATCAGGGCGCGCCTCAGACTCGTCTCATCTCTACGGTGAAAAGGATAGACCCCGCCCGCTGTGCTGGGGACCTCAGACAAATAGAGAAGAACCGAAGCGTTGTCCGTAATTGGTTAGGTTACTGCAGTCAGAAGCAACGTGGACCGCACCGAAGGTGAACTTGAAACGCTTCTTTTTGAAAGTTCTTGAAGAAGCTTTGAAAGTTTCTTGAAAAAGTTTCTTGATACTATTTAGATAAACTACGTACCGCCCATCGTTGCTCCTCAAATGTTCTTAAGCCACCTATAGGTATTTCCAGCCGAGGACTAGGCACCGCATGCTTAAACACGCCAACGTGTGACAAAGCAGACAGACGTGGTTGCCAAGTTGCATAATTCAGTTCATCAATTGCGCCATTATGAATCCCCTAATTATTGAACAGGTAGGGTGTGCTCAAGTCTGTCACAACCACTGCTTGATCTGCCCGTGTGACCGCGGCTGAGCGGCCGACGTCCACTGCACCGCTCCTGACAGGCACATGCACAAGCTTAACACCGCGCGTCCTGGTGCCGGAGATGCGGGGAAGCCACCTGGTCGTACGGTTGAAGTAAACGTCGGGCCTGGGCGCCGGCAGGAAACAGGCGAGAAACTACTCACCTGAGATCATACGAGGCTGTCGCCATAAAGAGCTGGGAGTGACCCGAATTATACAGGTGCTTGTCGCCATAAGAGCTGGGACCGAAGATGAACAGTGCTGTCGCCCATAACGAGCTGGTGAAGTGAACCGGGATTATAGCAGGTGCTGTGCCCAAAAGAGCTGGGTAGTGACCGGGAGTATACAGTGCTGCGCCATAAAGCGCTGGTGAGTGCCGGATTATACCGTGCGTCGCCATAAAGAGCTGGTGAGTGACCGGGATTCATACGTGCTGTCGCCATAAAGAGCTAGGGAGTGAGCGGGATTACAGTGCTGGGCAATAATAGAGCTTGGTAGTGACCGGGATTAACAGTGGCGTCGCCATAAGAGAGCTGGTATGGACCGGAAATTATATCAGTGCTGTGCTAGAAGAGAGGTGAGGACCGGATATCAAGGTGTCGCCCATATAAGAGGTGGTGGAGTGACGAGATTACTCAGTGCTGCGGCATACGAAGAACGGGTGAGTGACGAGGTACATGCTGTCGCCTACAAGAGCGTGGTATGAGGGATTATCAGTTGCTGTCGAAAAGAGCTGGGTGAGAGTTCGTGGTCTGAATCGGAGAGTCCTCATGAACAGGTGAGATTGTTGCTACCTTGTGGCAGCCATGACCAGACCTTCACTGAGTTGCACTAACGCAGTGGGCTCGATCAAGTTAATGTCGCTACGTTCACTTGCCCTGAACAAAAGTTGTTTAATCAATTGAATTTGTCCCGAATGAGCAGTGTCCGGCCACGTTAGGTTAGTTATATTGAGCATCATCCAACCCAGACAGGCGCCAAATTGCCGTCATTAGTCGGGGAACTTAAGTCATCAAGGTAACTTTCGCCAAATGAATGGTCGTAAATAAGTAAATATTGAGCGTACTATGTTTCAAAATGAAGAATATGAACTTGACCATTGCGGCTTACAAATTCTCAGGATCAGGTGTTGGCTGGACATAAATTATTTTTCAAATTTAAACCAATATTTTGACTTAAAATTACCCTTACATTTTCTCCTAAATTAACGCTTATGGATGGTACCCATTAGCAAACAATATATGGTTTGTCCATTGCAATTTAGTACTTGGTTGCAGCCCTTAGAGCGTCCATCGTTACTGAGTACTCAGTTTTACACATGATGTTCCTCGACGATAGCCTGGTTACTAAGCTGGTGGTGGTATCCAGTTGGTAACGGTAACCGTACTATCTGGGTCGCCACAAAATTTGTGGTTGGGGGTGGGGCAGTCAAGTAGTTGGCCCCCGCTCCCATATGGCTAATGTTAAATTCCTGCTGATCTGGGGAGAGCGATTCCGAGAACCCTGCCCCCAGGACCCCCGTGGCGACGCCCCTGACCTTAGCCACCCAGAATATGATAAGGGAACCCAAACAGGTTGGCTGATCTTTGAATAACTTGTTTCGATTCAATCAATCTCTGTCCTAATCAACCCTACTCATTGTTGTTTGACTTTGTATTTAAATAGTTCAAAGCCACTGCGTAAATAGCACGTCGCATCGTACCAGCTAAACACGTATAGCTTAAGCACGTAACACAGGAAATGGACATTTTAGGATCGCGGGCCGCATGCGCTTATGATAACGCTGCCGATATCAATTTAGGTTTAAGCAATATCAAGACGATACCTATGATGACTTGGCGATACCGATACCGACACCATTTTTATTTCTTCAAAAATTCGCATCTCTAATTCTGACAATGTGTCATTATCAGAGGCCACTTATGTACTAGCTTTGTGTGTGTTTGTATGCACGCCTTTATTAAAAGGTTTCTTGGTTGAGATCGTTGCGAACAGTACTATGATTGATCATCGCATGCAAATTCGCCCAGAAACTCGATATGTAACGTGGAGTGGTTAAAGTTAGCCGATGCCGGCTAACTTTTCACCTCAGAAATTATATAAAAATATAATAACCTTGGATGCACAGAATCTCAACACTACAACCACCACACAATAGCGCCAGGCTGTCCACCAATTTTGCATCCGACCTAAATTTATTTGCGGCCTCAACAAAAACTGGACTCACCAAAATGTCCCACAAGTATGCTAAAGTTACCCTGAATGACGGTGCTCCTTCATCAAAGAACGGGTCTCACCCAGCTGCCAATCTGTCCCTGTCCCTTTCCCTTTCCCTGTGCACTGCCGTCGCCGTTACCGCTGGCCGCTGGCCGCTGGTCTCACTCTCACGCTGCAACTCGCCAGCTGGCGTCGGCTGCGACGTCGGCTTTATTTTCGGTCGCGCTGTTTGGTCGAGGTTGCGAAAGCTCGGCATTATGGTCGAGGTCGCGAAAGCTCGTCATTATGGTCGAGGTCGCGAAAGCTCGTCATTGTTTACCAGAGGACTGTGTCCCTCCCTCACAGTGTAGTCGGTGCGAAACTGCCTAACGATGAGATGGTCAGCATATCCCTTGTTAATAGCCTCATCTTATTGTGCTTGTGTTTGCCTTTGCCATCCCATGGTATCGGTATCCCCATGCATGGGTGTATGGACCTAATGGGATCTTATCGCTTGTTGATAATTATGCGAAATGGTGCTTAAAAAGTAATTTATTTACATATACCAGCGCACATAGCACCTTGGTGTCTATGACTTTCAAGAAGATGAAAGGAAGGTATCGATGTATGACTGGCTACCTCGAACACAATGATCATTAACGGGAGATAAGATGCGTCTTATTTTGTTTTTTAGATCTCGTATAAGTCATTGGAACGCACTCTGGAGGACACTGCAGATAGACAGCATACAAACGGACTGTAGTCCTGATTGTTCAGTCTGCATAAGGCAGTCGGCTCCATATCCTGACTGTTGATATTTGCGACAGTGCTCAGAGTTCATACAGGCTTACTGAGGAGGTCCCCAGAGACCTAGCTATGTTCAGTTGCAGTTCGTTCTGTTGAACCACAATTTTCGGTTGATAAAACGGGTTATTGTAATGTGGGCGATACAGAGGTTTAATTTACACGTCTGATTGATTTTGAGGAAACAAATTGACGAACACACTCTGGTATTTTATAATAATAATAAAATATGACTCTCTCGCAGTGCAGAATCTGTAGCGCTGTGTGAGCTGCCATCAGATTAGCATCACAGTAGTATTGGTTCAGAAGGATTACAGTTGTATCATTTAAATGTATTTCAGTTGTTGCGTCAGGTGTCGAAATCACTTGTAAATTTATATCCTTATAGGTATCCTTAAAATGACACTGATTTGACAATACAAGTAATTGTGGTTCGGTGGTGCTTCTTGTCTTCTCCTAGGCTTTGAACCTGTGCGACGATTTGGTCCAGACAGGCTTTCGCCTCTTCTAAGCTATTTTTGTTTTCATTTATGTTGTTATTTCTCGGGAGTAATGGGGTGACGTTCCGAATTGCATCTTGCAAATGATGTTTTGCGCTCAGAGGAGAAGCTATTGCGTTGCAATGGTGCGGAATAATCCAGCCACTTGGTAACCTAAAAATAGTACATTACTTTTCCTTCGCGAATGGCTTGGCAGCAAACCGTTTCTGTAAACTCCAAATAGACTCATTGATGTATTGTTATGGGCAAACAAACTCATTTTCGCCAGAGACCAGTTCCCAATGGCTCGTTTGCTGTGAACCAACCGCATTTTGTGATGATTTACAAGATGACCTTCGTGATGACCAGCATTGCACCCTAGTTTTCCTAAGTCTGTTTGTCCAGCATTCCAATCCAACAGAAATCCAGCGGAAATGGACGAAAATTGGCCAAAGGTGTCGGCGCGCCCTAAAACCTCAATAAACAAACAAGGAAATGCTGCCTGAGCATTTGTTAACAATTGGATTTCCTAGATCAAGTCTCGCGTTACACAAAGCTTGTTGTTCAAAACCCTAACCTCGCCATCCTATCGTATAAATACTGCAGCCGACATAGTTTAAAAGAGGAACTCTGGCGTACCTAAACATACCGACTACCGAGACACGGTCCATCCGCCCCCTGACGTCA
Organism: Semibalanus balanoides; assembly: GCA_014673585.1. Lineage (NCBI taxonomy): Eukaryota > Metazoa > Arthropoda > Thecostraca > Balanomorpha > Balanidae > Semibalanus > Semibalanus balanoides. The sequence continues at coordinate 9,990 of VOPJ01003555.1, forward strand.
CCTGACCTTGAGTCCGAACTCCGATTGTTGCCACCGACTGCAGGCCATCCCAGTGCCAATAATGAGGGCCGAGATGATTCGAACTCAGCGTAAAACACCAGGTGACATTTTTAGCCCGCGCTCTCGCGACTAGCCTACAGGGACGGGCATTGACTTCATCATCGGGCCATATAGGTTGGGTCAAGGCTGTATAAACCAGGTAGAAGACTCCGGCCGAAAAAGTGGGGACAATACTAATATAGTTGCCGCGACCCCGGAGTCGCTGTGACGTGAAGCCGGGGGACGTGGCCGGCCGGCCGCCGTACACAACATTAGTGCGCGCGTGCCTCACACTTAGATTGCGCCTTTGCTTATTCTGTGTTTACCGGTCGATTGTAACACTTAGAAGATGTGTCTATCAAATCATGAGTTCTGTTGGATGCCGCTGCAAAAACTACAATCAGAGGCATTTCTGGTACGTTACATGTGCGCAAAGTTCAACCTCCGGGGATTACGGCCGCCCGGCCGACGGTTGCTCGAAACGATGATAAGATGCCATTACCTGGCGTGGAAAATGTGAATGTATCGCAATGAATTGCCTAGGGAGACATAAAGCCTCGTCAAACATAAGATGCATCTCTGATGCCATTACCTGGCGTGGAAAATGTGAATGTATCGCAACGAATTGCCTAGGGAGACATAAGGCCTCATCAAATATATTGTATATGTTTGGCATTGCTATTCCTTCTCGTGACATAGTACCACAAAATAATAATCCTTACCGGTTTAATCTCGACGGTGTCCGGTCAGCCGTCAATTTGACATTGTAGGTATATGTAATACCGGGATATTTATGTGGCCGACAAAGAGCCTTCCCTGAGAATAGATGTCACCTGTATGGGTGACCTCACGCACGCTATTGTGCTGCAAATATATTTGTTCATGTATATTCATATTCCAGCCGACGTTCCATTTTGATCAACTTTCTTTCTCCCCCTAAAAATGGTCGTACGTAAAGTTGCTGACGGTTAGACAAGCTTTACCCCCCCCCCCCGTAATCGACAGCTTCTCGCGGCTGTCTGATGGTCTGCTTACCCCCTTCCCCCTGATCAACACTTTTCGCTGACGCTGACGGCTGACTACGGCCTGATCCCGCTCAACAACTTTTTTGGAAATACGCACTGGATCTTTGCCCCTTCCTCTCCACAAAAAATATGTGAATAGACTGTGAATATGCGGATTTTGACTGCTGTTAAGGCTATTTTTGGCGCGGTTTAAACACAACGCACTCGGGAAGTCGCGGTCCGATGACATCAAAACAATATCTGACATGATATATACGACTGAGTCAAGACCATATCTGCACACGATATACGACTGAGTCAAGACCATGTATGTACACTGTACAGTGTACATGTACAGGATATACGACTGAGATCATCAGTATCTGTACAGGATATACGACTGACGATTCATCAACTTTCCACATCATAATATATGCACACATTGGCATAAATTAAAATATTGTTTGTAGAAACGCGTGGCATAAATTAAAATATTGTTTGTAGAAACGCGTATCAAAATTTACACAAAAATGACTGGTATACGCATTAAACAACTTGTTCCGCCGCTGGCGTAAAATTTGTTCCGCGAACTTAGATCGTGAAACCACTCTCCTAACACTGGGCTGGGGCTGCGGCGGAGAGACGCTGACAGTCTACTGTCCACTGTCTGACTGTGGTCTGCTGTAATGATGAGTCTGCTGTCTCACTGTCTGAACTGTGGTCTGCTGTCTGCGTAATGAATCTGAGTCTGCTGTCACTGTCTGACTCGTGGTCTGCTGTTGCTGTATATGATTGAGTACTGTTCCACTTGTCTGACGTGGTCCTGGCTGTCTGCTGTAATGATGAGTCTACTGTCCACTGTCTGACTGTGGTCTGCTGTCTGCTGTAATGATGAGCCTGCTGTCCTCTATCTGACGTAATGTGCACTGTCATACTTGCCCCACGGCAGCCATACCTGTCCTGAGCGGCTCTGTCCGACTGATCCGGCCTCACTATCCGACTGTTTGCGCCTATTACAGTCCTGTTTTCAAGCAATGCATCATGCTGGCTCAGCCCCTAGTTCGTAGACCGCAAAGTCCCCAAGGACAGTTTATTTTCATCAGTCTCGAATGTCAAAAGTGTTGTCCGTGCCTGCTGCGCTAGCTGATGGATTCCCAGGTTCCTGTTCACCGCACTCGACAGAACTCTACTGATGATGATGTTTGCTGAGGATGTTTGGTGCTGTTACTGATTATCTCCCACAAGTTGCACCTGGCCAATGTTGAAGTTGAAATTGCTGATGAATAACAGTCGCCGATATCGATAAACACGTCTTACACCAAGCCACGACTGACGGCAACCGCTGTGGTCTAGTAGCGTGTGATGTTTTACCGTTCATCCTGTGCGAAATGAAGTGGCAACTGCTGGCGAAGGAAGGTAATATGATGTGTCATATGGCGTGATTTATCTTGGCAGATCACCGTGTACCGGTACCAGGAGGGCCTGGAGCTGGACGAGGCCATGTTGAAGGCGCTGCTGCAGGGCTACCACATGTGCTCGGCCGACCAGCTGAACCTGGCACTCAGCTGGAACCGAGTGGACATCGCGCGCTGCACGGTGTTCGCCACGCCCCAGGAGTGGCCGCCAGGTACTCTCTCCAGACCGCAGAACTCCGGCGAACAAACGAGCTTTCAGCGGGGTGTTGACGGTCTGCGCCAGCTCCCGAATTGGGATGTAATACAGTGAGCGTATTCGAGTGGCTTTGGTTGTCAGGATTCTCAGAATGCATTGCCCTGTCGCCCATGTTGTTTGCAGAATATTTCGGGGCGAGCTGGTGGTCGTGGCTGGTTATGACGTATTTTCCGCTGGGAACATTTAGCCAAGTGGAGCTGAAACGAACTGCAATAAGCAGATTCACTTAGGCAGCAGGCTCTAATGACTAGCGTTCTCTCAAATGAGCAAGAAGTGTGTGGATTTGTTTACCCTGTTGTTAAAATATGTCCACCTAATGATGCCTCCTTGGCTTTAATCCGAACGGCTCTCTAGCCTCGTTTCATTTCGTTCCGCATTCTCCCCGGAAATCGGTGCTATTTATAAGAGGAACGTTCGGCGCAAGAATGTCGAGGCGAAAATGTAATAATTAACATAAATCCACCGGGAGCACCTCGAGACTACCAGTAGGGAAATATGTTGCAAGCAAATTGGATATTCACTGCCAGTCGTTGTCGTTAGCCATGCATAATGGCTTACGACAGGATAACAATGAAACGCGACGACATTTGCGCCGCAGACCTGTCTGACCTCAGCGGTGTCGTCTTCTGACATTCCAGACAGAGCCTGGTCAATAGCACATTTCGTATTGATCAGAGCACCCATGGCACGCTCTTGCGACCCTAACCGGATCTAACCAGCCAGCCTGATCCTCTCGGCCGTTTTCCCTTTACTGTGTCGAGACGGAGGCTAGTGGAGACAGCCTCCCGCTGGCTGCGCAATGTGCTGATGTACCGAGCCCGGCTGGCTGGCCGCTGCAGGCTGGTGACGGGGTGCGACCTGGCTGTCCCGCAGGCTCGCTGGAGCAGGCTATGATGGACGCGCTGGTCAACGACCGGATCGACTTCGTCAAGCTCCTGCTGGAGAACGGCGTCATGATGAGCAAGTTCCTGACGCTGGCGAGACTCGAGGAGCTCTACAACGCGGTGAGGAAAAGATACGGTCTGGTCGGCTCCTCTGCCGGCCTTCCTTTCTCGTTCTCCATCCCCTGTTTCCATCCCTGGGGATAATGAGGACAACTTGAGAGATGACAGAGGACGGGAGCGTCATTTTTAGAAAATGATTTGTAGGTCCCCAACGCTAACTTTAAGGATTGCAATGTCTTCTTACCATGCAATGCCATAGGCCTAATGTTAAAATGTAAAATTATTGGTAGGACCCTGGCCCTACCAGACCAGTAAAACACGACACCCATGACAGGACATACGACGCAAGACTTGAAGGAGTGGGCTTTGGAGAGGAAAGGACTGATCATCGCTTTGATATCATCTCACGCTCCCATAGAGCTGTGAACTTTTGCCCAAATGGATTAAATCTGTCGCTCGTCAAACTGAATTAATTTATCATTCTGAACTGAATCTTAATAGAATCAACATCTGGATCCAGATTGGATGAAATATGTCGCGTGCCAAGGAACGAAATGCAATGAATTTAACTGTCTACTGATCCCATTGACCTGTAACAAGTCTAGACAGACTTATTGACTTTTCATAATGTTCCTCGACGTCGACGGTGCTGTAAGGGAGCTTCCGCTTCCGCCTCAAACGTTTTTTGTAATAAATTTAGTTCAAATGTTTTGATGGGATGGATTCCCGAGATCAGAAGTCAGGACCCACGCTAAGCTAAGCTTGTTGCGCAGGCCCTGACCTTACCATCCAATCACGCAATTCCAGTCACCGACAGAATTTATAGACGAAGTTGAACGTCCCCTAAGGACTGAGGATGGTCCTCCCGGCTCGCTGGCTTCATCTGACCTTTGATGCGGCCGCTGCCACCGCCTGCAGGTCATCCCCGCCAGGAGCAAATAGTGAGCGCTGAAGCGGCTCGAACCATCTTGCCAGGGTGAATCTGTAGTCCAGCGCTCTCCCGATTGAGCCACACGGGCGGACATTGAACTGTCCTTATTGTATTGAAAGTCCTATTCGGTGGAGTTTGGTGATTCGTTAATTGGCTGTTTTTGGCACAGCTATTGGAGCATCAATTATCCACACTTTGTCAAAATATTGGTCTCGGGTCATCTCAGGCCAGGTCACGTGACCCCACCTTCAAAACAAGATGCGGTCGTACCACAGCCACAGTTTTTGGCCGATCGGCTTCGTACTTACAGGATTTAATAAAGGCATGTGTACAGGCCACAGGGCTACACGAAATAAGTGGTAGGTTTGATAAAACGACATTTGTTACGTGTAGCGTTATCCCATTCAAAATATGTTGCATATATCCGTATTAATTGTTAACATATCTCAAGTGTCATGAGACATGATTTTCATGATTGAGACATGTTAATGCGGATATATGTAACATATTTTGAACGGGATAACGCCGCACGTAAAAAATCCGTTTTATTAAACCTTCCACTTATCTCGTGGAGCCCTGTACCTACAATTCATTCATCTCGTATTTTGCATATCGGTGGCATAGGGGCAGGTAAATTTATTGACCTCCCCATTATAAGTCAATTGGAAAATATTCAAATGCTTCATTTTCTGATGATACGCCCGATTTCTTCTGGATCATGCTACCATATGCCATTTTTGAAGAACCAGGTGCAGTATTTGTTTAGTGGTCCATACAGGGTCAGCCGAGGTCATCGGAGGTCACCAAAACTTTTTTGTCAATAACTTTCGATAAAATCAAGATAGATAAGTGAAACTGGCACCAATGTGTTTGTCTCGTCTAGACACGTCGCCCAATGCGCAACATATCCTAATCGGGTCACCGCTTAACCTTGACCTGAGGTTAAAAAAATAGGCTGACCTAACCTGGTCAGTGGTCATCATGGATATAGTTCAAAACGCCTTGACGAGACAAACACGATGGCGTCAAAATTGTTGCGCCATCTTTATAAGGTAAAATGCTATTTGTGAAACATTTTTGACAAAAAATAGCATTTATTACCTTTGATGACCTCTGAGGCCTTAACTAATGACCTGACTTAAATACGAGTACACGTTAGAGATTGCATGTTTCAAGAGCTTTCGATTGCTTGTTTCTGTTTGTACCTAGCTATCACAGTTCCCGAGACATTCTGGGGTTTCTGGATTAGTCTGTACACCACACCAGTAGGCTGTGCCGACGTGTCAAAGCGGCGGCCAGCGGCCATTGTGGCAACAAATTATCACTATCACGTTTACGTATTTTGTTTTCTTATTACGGCGAAATGATCGTTACCATCGGGTGGTATCATGCTATCGTCATTCATCGTGCATCATTTGTTATACCGTGGTATTTAGAGCTTGTGTCGCTCATCAGTTAGTCATGTTCAATATCGTTGTGTCTGTGTTTACCTATGTATTTAGTATTATGTATGATATGTATTGATGTGTGTATGCATAACGTCCTTGTGTAAATAGTCAACTATTGTATCAATCTTCCGTTTATGCTGGCATTTGCGACGGTAAAATGACAAAGACCAGCATATCGGTAATTATGTGAAACTGAAACAAATTCCACGCCTATTTAATCTATCCGACGGACTTTTTTATTTATTAATTGACAAAGCTCGGAAGCCAATGTGGCCATGGCTTCTTCACGTGCATTGCTGTTGCGGAAGCGATGAGTTAATTTGAAGTAATTCTCCGGAAATATTCGGCCATCAAAGCAAGAAGCTTTGCTCAGTAAGTAACGGCCGGACTGCGACGGAGCCATTTGAAGGACATTTATTGTATCGCACTTGCGTGGGTTGCCTCTCGGTCAAGGAATTAGATTTATTTTTATTTTGTTTAGAGAGACCGCTTCGCCCCGATAGAGCCATTGCGTAAGCCGTGGGATTAAAGGAGAAGGTAAAATGGGTCAAAATGGAAGCGCGACCGAGCCACCGCCCCATGGACAGGCCCTTCCCCGCAGGACGAAGCCGCGAGGAGGGCCCACGCCATGGCCGACGGCCACAACTCCCGGGGGACGGCTTCGAGGGCCGCCACATGCCCGGTGGCCAGCGGCCACCAGATCCGGGATTAACGATGGGCGTGACAGAGGATGGAGGACCGGTAGTCGGGAAGGATTATAAGGTGGATGTAGGAATTCGATAAGTCATCATGCTACTTCAGTTCTCTCAGCTTCAGGAGCATTCCTGAGCCCAGCGTTCAATGACGTAGACACGGCGACCCATGCCTTAAAACGGCGAAATCGACCTTCACAAGTCGGCTTTTAAAATCGATTCCATTGCCTCCAGCCATGATTTTTCCTGGCAGGATTACTTAGAATTGATGCAGCAATAATTTGCTGCTCTCAAAGATAGACCTTCCGCCGTTAGATTAACATTACGCTGTTAACTACATACCACGCTCGCGTGTTGCGCTAGTGCTGCAGAACGGGAACGGCCGGCCGACCGACCACAGGAACAATGGCAGTAACCCGTCTGGTCTTATTTAGGTCAATGACTAATTCTTGCAAGATATCTTCGGCGTCTGATTTTTATTTAATTTCGTCGAAACCATGTACTGGACTTTTGTAATTTAGACGTAAGGCATATTTCTGGCCTTGTTTTGTGGGCTGTTTGCGAGTTGCGACTAATAGTACTGTCGCTAGACGATGATAACGAAGCTATTTTCTGCTATCGAAAGCCAATTTTATGAAAATCGTTTTCCGGTGTGTAAAAATGTCTTTCTCTTGATATATTTCTGGATGAAAGAAAGAACCCGTAGCCACCTTTCTTCCCTATCGCATTTCATCATCTGTTTTCTTCCGTCAAATGATTTATGTGGTCTATGAAATTAATTTAGCGTACTCGAGGGGCGTGATTTAACGCTCTGTTTTTCGACCACGTTTTAGTGGCTGCTCGCATTTGCGGTATTATCTGAATGATTGGATGCGCCGACTTTCCTTTTATGGCTTGCCTGGAAAATTGAATCTGATAGTGCTCAATACTGCTGAGCTTGATACTCCTCCCACTCCATGTTGTTCCTCGTGCTGAAATTTCGCTTTTACCGATTAGAATTCACTTATTCAGACCGTTTACCACTATTTGGCCAAGTTTGGATCTTCATTGGTTCTGTTTTGGCTCGCGAATTCCGTCAGCATTGCGAATCTGGCATATATAAACTTCACATTCGCGAATGCTACAATTTTCGAACACGATGTCGTTTGTGTGCATTGCAGAAGCAAGGCCCGCCGAACTCGCTGCACTACATCATCCAGGACGTGCGGAAGAACTACACTCGCGGCCGCTACACCCTACTGGACATCGGCCTGGTCATCAACCACCTGATGGGCGGCGCCTACAGGTCGGTGGCTGAGCTCCCAGCGGCGGCGGCGGCGGCGGCGCGGGCGGTGAGGCGAGCGGCGCGGAAGTCTTGCCGTTAAAGTCAGCTGTTTGTTGTGTGGGTGCCTCCCGATGGTTGGTCTGGTATGTGTCGTGTCGCCTGCCGTATGACGATCAGAGGACAGCGATCTCCACTCTGACGCTCGTTGGCTTCGGACACATGGTGTGTGTTTTGGTGGTGGTGACCCAGAACAGCCATTACCTATCGCGTAGTCGTTACGGTTTAATCGCCAATCTCCTCTGTCGTCAGACCGCCACTCAATATTGTCATGTCTGATCCTCTGGAAACGAGGCTTGCTCTACCATGGACTGCGCCATTTTTCGCTCTATCAACGCTTGGGCCCTGTTCCCCGTCCCCCTACCCCTCTCGCTCCCGCCCCTAACCCTCGTCGCTTCGCTCAACCCCTCGCTTCCCGCCCCTAACCCCTCTCGCTCCCGGCCCCTAACCCTTTCGCTCCCGCCCATTACCCCTCTCGCTCACCGCCCCTACCCCTTTCTCACCCGTCCTACTCGGCTCTTCATCCGTCCCCCTGCCCCTCACACCGGGCCCCCCTTACCCGCTCTTCACCCGGACCTGCACCTCCCTCCGCACAGGAGCACCTGTTCCGCATGCTACTATGGCGTCCCCTCTCTCGCATGCCCCTCTCACCACAACCACACTCATACCTCCCTCCCCACAGGAGCACCTACTCGCGGCGCAAGTTCCGCGCTCTCTACTACGAGACGTTCCGCTTCCGCTCCCCGATGATCGTGCGCAACGCCAGCATGTTCATGCGGGCGGCGGCGTGTGCCACCACGGCCGTGGCGGCCGCCGCGCCGCTCAAGATGAGTCCGCCGGCCAACGGCTCCAACGGCAAGGCGGGGTCATGCTCGCCGGGTCACTCCAAGGTGCCCGAGAATGTGTTCGAGTACCCCTTCAGTGAGCTGATGGTGAGGCACTGGGAGAAGGTGGGGAGGAGGAGATGGTGAGGCACTGGGAGGAGGTGGGGCAGGATAAGATGGTGAAGCACGTTAGTTATTTGAGATGAGACTGAAGAGGTATAGCACTTGCTTCAGTGCGCTAAGAACTTGGTTGAGCAATGAATTCCTATATATGTTGGTACATAATACTGTTTTAATTCCCTGCCAGATTATTTCTGAACGTAACGTGAAGTCTGCATACTTAATTTATCACAGTTGGTCCTGCCGCACCTTATCAGCTCGAGCTGCTGGTTCGCACTGTCTCTCCCAATCACTGCCTGTGACGGTCCTACGACTCCTACCACAACTGCGCCGTCGGTCGTCTGTCTGACCCACTCGCCTGTGCTGCCTGCCAGATCTGGGCGGTGCTGACCAAGCGACAGGAGATGGCGCACCTGATGTGGCAGCGTGGGGAGGAGGCGCTGGCCAAGGCGCTGGTCGCCTGCAAACTCTTCAAGGCGCTCTCCTGCGAGGCGGCGGATGACAACCTCGAGACAGAGTTCTTCGAGGACCTCAAACGACACGCCGCAGACTTTGAAAACCTCGGTATGTCCGACGCGTGTGATGACATTTATGGCATGTTTGACTTTTTGTTAGTGTGCATATAGTAGATACTATACAAAAAATGCGGAAGCGGCTATTAAGAATTGCGTAACTGCATACACGTTCGTAGCATAATTATTGCTAATAATGTATTTGCGTCATGATTCTTCTCGAATGTATACCGACCCAAATCCTGCTGCACCAGTGTCCCACAATGACTTCCCCAGTTGACGGATGCCGATTTCGCTCCCTCTCCGGCAGCCGTGGACGTGCTGGACTTCGTGTACCAGCACAACCAGGACGTGGCGCAGCAGCTGCTGACGTACGAGCTGCGCAACTGGAGCCGCCAGACGTGCCTCAGTCTGGCGGTGACGGCCGACCACAAGCGTCTGCTGGCGCACCCGAGCTGCCAGGTCCTGCTGGCTGAACTGTGGATGGGCGGCCTGAACCTGCGCCGCAACACCAACCTCAAGGTGCTGCTGTCGGTGCTGTTCCCGCCGGCGATGCTGCAGCTGGAGTTCCGCACGCAGGAGGAGCTGCGCCAGATGCCGCAGACGGAGGAGGAGTACCTGATGGAGCACTGCGAGGACGAGGACGACCGCTCCGATGACGATGACGACGATGCCGGCGCCGATGAGGTATGTCCTCGCAGCGGCGTGGTCGCTGGCCGCGGCTCCCCGCTGCGCTGCCAAGGCAGTTCAGCCGTGGGTGGAGAGAGGTGAGGGTGGCTGCCACAGTGTTACAGGGTGTCCAAATAAAAAACATACTCTGGATTTTAGCTCGTGCTTTAATATGCACGCGCCAATCTTCTTCGAAACTTGACATGTTCATAGTTGGAATGTGGCGATAGACTGGATGAACACATAAATAGTCCTAGATAAGATGTTTCTGATATTGAAAGGCGTTTTGGGTGGAGGCCTACATTTCAGAAGCCTCCCCAAAAATGTCAAAATATTGAGTTTCAATTTCAACGTCTGGAAACCTGCCTTAGTATGCGTCGGACAGCTTTGTGTTGCACAAATAATTTGAAGACGGTACGTTTCCCTACGAAGTGGTGACTGTTTTAGCGTTCTATGTCCAATAGTCTCTGAGCACCGATGTCTATACTGAAAGTGATAATTTTGCTATGTTAAGGTCATTACTTTCCGCGTGACAAGTGTTTCGGTCTGAAAGCCATGTATTACGCCAGGCTAATATATTCTCTATTGAAACATGTTTATCGCATGCCGCTGCGATCCTTGGTTGCCAAGCTATTGGCCGGGATCCACGCGAAGGTTGCCCGTTTTCCGCGACTTCGGATTTTTTGTTTCCTTTATCCGTGGTTAAACGAATGGCGCGCGCGCGCAAGCGCCGACGGCGCACCGTTGATCGTATTTGACCCACAATTGAATACGACCTGTTGAATCACAAGGCTCACGAGTCTGAAAAAAATACGCTCGTATCTTTTTTAGTATCTTTACTTAAAGCGTTTGAAATTCGAAGACTCAAATATTTTAGAGAAAAAAAATTGGGAGGCTTCTGAAATTGTAAGCTTCCACACACACACCTTTTCAACTATCAGAACATTCTCAAAAGGGACGCTTATTTTGTGTCACTCGGTTTTGCCACCATTCCAAGCTATAACATGACTAGCGTTTCAAATTGTCACGTCGCATATTCAAACGCGAGCTAAAATCCAGAAGTATGTTTTTTTATTTTGGACCACCTGTGCGTTTGTTGTGGTGTTATGTGGCTATTTGGATGTTTTCTTAGTGATTAGTCGCAGTATCAGCTCAGCCTCTGCCCCAGAAATGTTTTCACGCGAAGTAACAATGAGAGCCAATATCTGTGAAGCGTTGAACAATTTGCTGTCTGTTAAAGGTTGTCTCGTTGTAGTAATTTAACATTTGCCATTATTTTTTTACGGATTCAAATTTGTGCATCTGTAAGGCTTTGCTCACTTTAAATTGGAATAGTTCACATTGGGATTGTTTTGTTTTGTCTAAGAACAATTTGATTGTATTGGTCAAAACAACTTCTTTTCATGTCGAAATAGCCATATCATTCGCGCCGATTCAGTACAGCATGGAACGTGAAAATATTAATTTCATCACAAAACTAATATCCGTACTTTCCCGACAACGTTCAAAACGTGGCTCCCAGCAAGTCAGATTGAATGTATGTCCCAGTAAGATTATTGTATAGTGCTTCTGCCGGGTGTTGTGAGGCCACAATTCTTCGACAAAAGTCAACTATATTCGGCTGCGAGAGCCCTGTTGCCAGAAAAACTTTGCAGTTAGGTTTTTACAACACGGGCTACAAAACTGCTATCTCAGTTCAAAACCCATGTTGAAGGTGAACTATTTCCTTTAACTCAGCCTCATTGTGATACAGAGATGGGTAACTACTTAAATTTGCCATACCATTACTTACCTGCATTCCGTTTTTCTTTCCTTCCATGAATCCACGAAGTCCTCTCTTTTTTCCTGCTATGAGTCCACACAGTCCTCTCTGTCATCGGACGTGAGTTACAGTGTGTTCAGCCGGGTCGTTTTTAGCGGTATGCTAGTCAACATTGGTGAAGCTAAGCGGTGTTCGCTTCTCTCACGTTTCGGGTGATTCGGCTCTTGAGTGCAGCAGGCGGGAGGATTTGCTTTCGGGGTCCTTAAATATTGTGCATGGATACAAAATATAACTATTTTGTTGCGGCGCCCTAAAGCCCCAATCATCATCAATTGTGCATGGATAGACTGTTTCTGTTTCCTAGTATTCAGTAGTGAGTCCTATTGGTTCTCATTATACCTACATACCTAGTAGACTGTTTGCGTTATTTTTCCTTTGTCTTGCCTGATTGGTCTTTTTCCCCTTGTTTTCGGGTGGTATGTGGAGTTTGCTCGTCTCCGTTTCTTTTCGTTTCCGTTTTGCTTGATTTTCTGCTTTCACCAGGGAGTTTCCTGCTTGATCTTCTGTTCGCTTGGCTGACTGGTTTGCGCTGCTGGGCCGCTGTCTGTTCGCCAGGAGGGCGCGGTGGTGCTCTCCGTCATCAAGCCGCGCTCCAGGCGCGTCTCGGTCTCGTCGCGAAGGGGCTCCGCGTCTCGAAGGGGCTCCGCGTCTCGCCGACAGGGCCTGGTGCCGTCTCCGTCTCCGCGGCGCGTCTCCGTCTCCCATCCGGCCGGCACGCTGCCCATCAATAAGAACCCGCCGTCGCCGTCCGGCCTGGCGGACTTCGTCGACGGCAGGAAGAGGAACCAGCTCAGCCTCAGGAAGAAGGTCTACGAGTTCTACACGGCGCCTGTCACCAAGTTCTGGAGCTTCACGGTACGTGCGGGAAGGGATGCGGGTGGACGATGGTTAGATGCTCACTGGCAATCAGGGCTCTGACTGTTGCGGACTTTAAGCTTTTAGCGTCCCTTTCCGTTTGGCCCCATGTGTTGACCCGAAGAAGTGATGGGTGATTGGGTGATGCGACTTTGTGACAACCCGCGCGTTACCTTGCAATCCTACACGCGCGAGATGATTACCAATGCCGATAGCGATGTGTTACGTAGCATCGGTGGTTCAGTGGTAGAATGCTCGCCTGCCACGCGGGCGGCCCGGGTTCGATTCCCGGCCGATGCATTTTGCGTGGCTTTGGGCGCATAGACATTTTCGTGCGTGGCTTTGGGCGCATATAATAATAGAATACTGCGAAGCCCACTGGCTTTTACATAATTTGTATTGTTCATGTTTTAGCATGGGCGTCGAAAGCGGGGTACGCTTCCCCCCAACCATGGCAAACAGGGCCGCTTCCCCCTAAAATTTTCGGATTTTAACATTACGCCTTATGGGCGTTGCATGGAAAGAATCGACTTCGGAATGCTTACGTTCGCCCCCCCCCCCCCAAACTCTCGGTTCATGGTGACACCTCTACGTTTTAGGTAGATATCATTTTACTGGACCTACTAAGATGGTTCTGAGTTCTGATCACTGCTTCCATGATAGTATACGTTTGCATATTCGACTCTCGTTCAAAATTCAGTGCTCTGTCATACTGGATACAAAGAAAGCTTTTGACACTTACAAAAGGCTACTCATTAACACATCCCGATTTTGTCCCCTGTTTTTTTTTTCTGGCATATTTATGGCGCACTACTAGAATGTAGTATGCAACCAGATCTGGCATAAGGGAGCGTCGCTGCTACTGTGCCAGCTATTCCGGCGTCATCGCTGCGTTCAGAATCAGAATCAGATTTATTAGGAACATTTCCAGTAAACTGGCCTTCCCATGCTCCTATTACAGGAGAAACATGTTCCTTTTAAAAAACAGCATTTAACGTCGCGTCACATATCAGATCACTAATCAGCATCCATAACGTAAAACATCCCCCGTTCCTCCGTGAGTACTTCACACCACATAGTCACATTTCAACAACGCCACAACCACTCCTGAGGGCTGCGTCTTGGCCATTCCGTTGTTGCAGGGCTCTTTGCGCCACCTCGGTTCTCACCCGCGGTAGCTGCAGGAGGGGTGCTCCTGATGAGCGTAACGTACGGTTCGTCACCTATGTACGGAGCACGATCAGTGTTCTTAAAGCAGCTGGCGTGTTCTCCCTAGTCAATAGCCCATTGATAAGCGCAACATCAGCAGCCGCAATCATTCCCTCTATGGATGGCCAATTGGCCATCCGAGCGTTGCCGCGGCGCCGGCTATATAGGTGAATTACAGAATCAGTGGGCACGGAGCCAGTGTCTCGTCTATCTAAAGCGGTGCACACGATTTTCTTACAGCCTCGTCCAACTCTCAGCAAAGTAATCGGAACGTAATGCCGTGCTGAGTTCAGGTTGTAGAAGGTATCCAGTATCCTGGAAATATTTATGTTACCGAATTTGGAACCGACCTCTGAATTTTCTGTAATAACGATGTTAGCAACAATTTGTCAAAAAGGTGATGATTGAGTAAATTCGGTGAAACATGCAGCAAATACCTTGGTCATAATCTGACAACACTAGTAGCGTAAAAAGTGATGCTTGCATATATTCGGCGAGACGTCGAGTTTAAGTGCGTTCGGAGAGCGCAACAGTTTTCGCGACAGTTTTCGCGAAATTTATAATGATCGTTCGGTAGGAATTTCGCGAAAAATTCGCCAAGTTCGCCGCATGTGCGTCATGCAGGTATCTAAACAATTAGTTACGAACAACTATCTTCTGTTGTCAGAAATTAGTATGAGCTTTATTTGGTCCACATGGTTACCTATAACTAATCGTGGTTAAAGTTTACACATTTCCATATATATCGATGATTCTACACTTACCAGACTTTTCAAAGTGGGCCGCCATCTTTGAAAACACTGCCGTGACATGTTCTGGCGATTTCATTTTAATTCTCGAAATCCCGCGCGAAATTCCTCGCTTCGTGCTCACCAAACAGCTGATCGCGAAATATTTCGTGAAATGCGTCGAAAAACGGTCTCTCCGAACGCACGCTAAAAGCAGGGACCGAAAATAAAAGTGAGGTTTTAAAGCAAAATTGGTGATGGTTGAGTACAAATCGGTCGCAGAAGAAATAGACCCTCTTGCAAACCAGTATTATCTGGATAAGATTGTGTCGAATCGTATTCACTCGGTGCTTCACGAGGTCACCCCTCCAAAATGGAGTGTGGCAAGTAAAACTCATATTATATATAATCGAATACAGTGTTTTTGAATTCACTCTCCAGAGTAACAAACTGTGTCAGTAAAGCAGTTATGCGCCGTTTCCAAGTAATATTATGATATGATATTACAATATTATCATATTTGATGTGACCATCTGTTGGAAGTATTTGTATCATTCGTCTTGTTCTGTTGTCTCAACCAAACATCTGGCAAAGTAACTGTTGGCAAGTTCGACATCGTTTACTCGACCCGCCTCACGCCCTCTCACCAGCACACGTGTGTTTGACCTCGTGACCTGACCTGACCTGACGCCCTCAGCTGGCGTACATCGTCTTCCTGACACTGTACACGTTCGTGGTGCTGGTCAAGATGTACCCGGTGCCGCGCTGGCAGGAGCTGTACGTCAGCGCCTTCATCGTCACCGTCGGCATTGAGAAGTGCCGCGAAATCATGATATCCGAGCCGGTCTCGCTCAGGTGAGTCGCACCATGGAGCAAGAGACGAGGCGGGTCGCGAGTCATTGTCGGGGATACGACGGTGCACAACCTGGGCCACTAGCGGATCTAGATGGGCAAACCAGCTGGTTTAGATTGGGCCGAATTCCAAAGACTGACAAAATTAAAAGAGCTCATCGGATTTCGGTACCTTGTTCATTAGAAGCTCATTCAAAACACACTTGCCTTCACGGAAACTGTTTTCAAAATCAGGAAATGTGTCAATTTTCGGTGGAATTCAGTCGTTTGGGGGCACGGCCCCGATGGCCCATGCTGGAATACTTGGCTAAGGCTGCGATTCGCTCCAGATGTTTGGACGCCGAACGCAGACTTCTAAGTGGTGCCTCCTTGCCCGCAGTATGAAGCTAGCGCACTGGTTCAGTCGAACCTGGAACCTTCTGGACGCGCTCTTCATCGTGACGTATCTGATGGCGCAGCCGCTGCGGTTCCAGCCGAGCACGTTCAAATGGGGGCGATCCCTCATCTGCTGCAACAACATGTACTGGTGCGTACCTCTCATACCCTCGTCTGGTGTAACGGCATTTACTGGCGCGTACCTCTCTTACTCTCGTCTGGTGTAACATGTACTGGTGCGTACCTCTCTTACCCTCGTCTGGTGTAGCGACATGTACTGGTCTTACCCTCGTCTGGTGTAGCGACATGTACTGGTCTTACCCTCGTCTGGTGTAGCGACATGCACTGGCGCGTTCAGCTGGTGCCTACCAGACTATGGAATGGTACTATTGAACAAGATATGAAGCGTGACTATTGGACAGAGTTTACCGGTACGAAATGGGACCAATATACCTGGTGTAATGGTGTTGAATTTGACTAACGCGTAGGTGTGCACTGATAGCTTGTAGGGTCTGGCCGTGTACTGGTCATGATCTAATTGCAATTATGTATTTGCTGTTTGCACTTGTCGTCAGCTGTAACTACGAGAACTGGGCTTGAGATGTGTTGAAGCTATAAGCTGCTGGGCCAGTGTCAGGGAAAGTGACCCGCTTGGGTCCATTTGTTCCGACGGAGTTCGCCAACATTGGAAGGGCTGTGCATGTCTGGCGTGCCAAAATATGACGGCCGGTGACCTCTCAGAGGTGATACACAGCCGAACAGACTGTGCTGCGCTGTCAGTCTGACCGTGTCTGACACATGGGACCACTGCTCAGCTGTCTGACCGTGTCTGACATATTGGACCACTGCTCAGCTGTCAGTCTGACCGTGTCTGAACATATTGGACCACTGCTCAGCCTTCAGTCTGACCGTGTCTGACATATTGGAGCCACTGCTCAGCTGTCAGTCTGACCGTGTCTGACGCATTGGACCACTGTTCACAGCAGTCAGTCTGACCGTGTCTGACATATTGGACCAATGCTCAGCTGTCAGTTCTTGACCGGTTGTACTCTGGACCACTGTTCAAGCAGTCAGTCCTGACGTGTTGACATATTTGGAACCACTGTAGTCTGTCAGTTCTGACCTGTGTCTGACTTCATGGGACACTGTTTTCAGGCAGTCCAGTCTGGACCGTGTCTGACATTGGACACTGCCTCAGACTGTCAGTCCTGACCGTGTCTACACATTGGACCACTGCTCAGCAGTCAGTCTGACCGGTGTCTGACATATGGACACTGCTCAGCTGTCTGACCGTGGTCTGACTCAATTGGACCACTGTTCAGCTGTCCAGTCTGAACCGTGTCTGACTCATGGGAACGCACTGTTCAGCAGTCCGTCTGACCGTGTCTGACACTTGGGGACCACTGTTCATCAGTAGTCTGACGTGTTCTTGACTCAATTGGGCCAACTGTTCAGCAGTGTCAGTCTGACCGTGTCTGACTCATGGGACCGACTGTTCAGCTGTCAGTCTGACCGTGTCCTGACACATTGGACCACTGTTCAGCTTGTCATCTGACCGTGTCTGATCATGGGACCACTGTTCTGTCAGTCTGACCGGTCTGACATATTAGATCCACTACAGCAGTCCAGTCCTGACCGGTTTCTGATCATGGGACCACTGCACAGCTGGTCAGTTGACGTGTCTGATCATGGGCCACTGTTCATTCAGCAGTCTGACGTGTCCTGACTCAATGGACCACTGCCAGCTGTCAGTCTGACGCGTGTCTGAAACGCATTGGACCACTGTTCAGCTGTCAGTCTGAAACCGTGTCTGACACATTGGACCATCGATCAGCAGTCAGTCTGACCGTGTCTGACGCATTGGGACCACTGGTTCAGCTGTCAGTCTGACCGTGTCTGACACATGGGAACCACTGATCAGCAGTCCAGTCCTGAACCGTGTTCCCTGACTCATTGGACCACTGTTCAGCAGTCAGTCTGACCCGTGTCTGACTCATGGGACCACTGCTCAGCTGTCAGTCTGAACCGTGTCGACTCATTGGGACCACTGTTCAGGCAGTCAGTCTGCCGTGTCTGACTCAATGGGACCACTGCTCAGCTGTCAGTCTGGACGTGGTCTGACTCATGGGACCACTGCAGCAGCGGTCAGATTGACCGTTGTCTGACATATTGGTACCACTGCTCAGACAGTTCCCTGTTTGTGGTTCCTCTCTTTTAGTCTTCTTTTTGTCTGACCGTGTCTGACTCATGGGACCAACTGCTCAGTCTGTCAGTCTGGAACCTGTCTGACTCATGGGACCACTGTTCATCAGTCAGTCTGACCGTGTCTGACACATTTGGACCACTTGTCAGCAGTAGTCTGACCGTGTCTGACTCATGGACCACTGCTCAGCTGTCAGTCCGACGTGTCTGACATATTGCCACTGCTCAGCTGTCCATCTGACCGTGTCCTGACTCATGGACCACTGTGTCAGCTGTCAGTCTGACCGTGGTCTGACTCATGGGGGACCACTGTTTCATTCTCAGTCCAGTCTGACCGTGTCTGAACTCATGGGACACTGCTCAGCTGTCAAGTCTGACCGTGTCTGACATATTGGACCACTGCTCACTGTCATGTCTGGACGTGTCTGACTCATTGGGACCACTGTCACAGTCAGTCTGACCGTGTCTGACACCATTGGACCCTGCACAGCTTGTCAGTCTGACCGTGTCTGACTCAATGGACCACTGCACAGCTGTCCTCTCTGTTCTGTCTGTGTTTAGCTGTTTAGATAGTCTTCTTGACCGTGTCTGACTCATGGACCACTGCTCAGCTGGTCAGTCCTGACCCGTGTCTGAACTCATGGGACACTGGTTCAGCTGTCAGTCTTGACCGTGTCCGACTCATGGACACTGTTTTCAGCGTCAGTTCTGACCGTGCTGATCATTGGGACCATGCACAGGCTGTCAGTCTGACCGTGTCTGACTCATGGACCACTGCTCAGCTGTCCAGTCTGACCGTGCTGACACATGGGACCACTGGTTTCAGCTGTCAGTCTGACCGTGTCTTGACTCATGGTACCATTAGAGAGGATGGCCTGTGCCGCTGGCAGTGGGCGTGGCGTCGGCAGGCGTCTGGCTACTCTCTTCAGAACTATAGGACTGAGACTCCAGAACTATGGAGAGTAGCCAGACGTGTCGGAGGCATGTGTCGGATGTGTCGGAGGCAGCTGAGATGCTGAGCGATTTACCCAGTGAAATGACTAGTCATAACTTCCTGGCGGATATGAGTGGGCTGAGTAGTTGGTAGTCGTCTGGTCTGCGGCTTTGTTCCGTGACAGACGCAATCTGTTGCGGCCGAACCAGGCTTCTGTAATGGGTCTGTCCCCCATGACTGGGTGGTATTAAATTGCATCCGATTCCGGCATAATATGTATGTACGCTGATTGCATTCATGTTGAGACTCAGTGCCTTTGGGACAGGCACGTAGCCAGGATTTCGTCCAGGAGGGGGGGGGGCGGCGCTTTTAAAGGGCCATTCCCGAGCGTTGAAAAGGTCCATTCCCGAGCGTTGAAATGATCCATTCCCGAGCGTTGAAAGGGCCCAGTAGAACAGGATGAAAAGGTCTGCTCCCTCCGTACTGGTGAGGGGCCCATTTGACATGCTTCATATGGCCCTTCTGAACCCGCCCCAGGGGCCCTTTCGGTCTGGTCAAGGGACCCCTCTGATCCTGCACAAGGAGGCCCTTTGAACATTCTCATGGTGCCCTCTGGTCTGGCTTGAGGTCCTTCCAGTCCTGCTCAGTGGGCCCTTTTGACCTGGTAAGGAAACTGCGCTTGGCTTTATTTTTCTTCCCTACCGACATGCTCAGAGGCCGGGCCCCTCCGGCCTGCTCAGGGGCCCCTCCGACCTGTCCATGGTTTTCTTCGACCTGGCTCAGGGGCTCTTTCGGCTTGTTTAGGGACCCCTCTGACATGCGCACTGCGCAGGTCTCTTTTAAACGTCCAAGGGGCCATCTGATCTTTCAGAGGGCCCTGATAGCCCTACGCGTGGTCTTTCGACTCTTAAAGAGCCTATGATACCGAGCTTCGCGCGATCTTGTGCGCGCGTCGAAAACGGCCCGCCAGGCCTCGAAAAGGGTCCGCCGGGCCTTCAGGGGGGCGGCGGCCTCCTATGCCGCCCCCTTGCTACGTGCCTACTTTGGGATGACTTGAGGTCATAATAATATGTCGTCATTCTGCCACCAGTTACCGACAAATCGTCACAATTACACAGCTGGATACCTCACATTTTGTCATCGCTAAACGAATGATAGGTTATAATGGCGTATCTCTCCCCTGTCCACCCGACAGGCACATCCGGCTGTTCGAGATCTTCAGCGTGGAGAAGTACCTGGGTCCGATGGTGACGATGGTGGGCAAGATGACGGTGAAGATGCTGCACTTCATCGTGCTGCTGGTGATCATCCTGTTCTCGTTCGGCGTGCTGCGCCAGTCGATCCGCTTCCCGAACGAGGAGCCCGACTGGTACCTGCTGCGCCACGTCTTCTACCAGCCCTACTTCATGCTGTACGGAGAGGTGTACGCGCCCGAGATCGAGCCCGAGGAGTGCGGCGACGAGGAAGGTCTCGAGGACTGCCACTTCTGGATCACCGTCGTCGCCATGGCGGCGTACCTCCTGGTCGCCAACATCCTCATGATCAACCTGATGATCGCCGTGTTCAACAACATCTTCGCCGGCATCAACGCGGTGGCGCACGAAGTGTGGATGTTCCAGCGATACCGGCTGGTGATGGAGTACGAAGTGCGCCCCGTCTGCCCGCCGCCCTTCATCCTCCTCTCCCACATGTACATGCTCATCAAGTTCATCCTGAACCGGTGTCGGAGGGACTCGGCCAGCTACGACCGCGGCCTGAAACTCTTCCTCGACGAGGAGGCCCTCGAGAACGTGCATGACTTCGAGGAGGAGTGTCTGGAGACCTACTTCCAACAGAAGGAGTTCGAGGGACTGCACAAGACGGACAAACTGGTAAGTGACGTACTGGCAGCAGGGCGGATTGGAGGTGGAAGTGGGCTTTGGGAAGAGGTGGGGCTAGGGAGTGGGTAGTGCAGTGATTTGGTCCGGAACGTCAGGCAGAAGTACAGAGAGCGACGGAGGATCAGTTCGCTTTCCTGAACTATCATTGGCAAGGAAAATGGGAACTGTGTGGTTACCTGTACTGCCAAACGGCCAGATGCCTTCATTTGTATCGACGCGCCTGTCGTCCGTTCTGGACTAGATATGTCCCGTTGAGCGACATTCATCCTGTACTGACTCCTCTCGTTCGCCGTGCCCAGGTGCAGCAGACCTGGGAGCGCCAGGAGCAGACATACCAGCGGCTCGAGGACGTGCTGCAGCGCGAGATCGCCCAGGTGGAGGCCACGCGGCTGGTCGACTACCGGCTGAAGCGGCTGGAGGAGATGTTCGGCAGCGTGGAGCGCCTGGCGGCCGCCACCCACACCATGCTCCGGCAGCATACGGGTCTGGCGAGCAGCGTGCCGGACGCACCCCGCGCCCGCTTCTCCAGCACCGGCAGTGCTGCTGGCCTCGATGACGACACTCTGTCCGGTGGAGGCGGCGGCGGCCCGGGCACCGGTGGCGGTGGTGGGGGTGTCCAAGACGAGGAGAGTCCGCATAACACGATGGTAGAGGAGCTGGCCCGCATCGCGCTCTCGCACGGCGGCCCGCGCCGGCGCCGCGTCAAGCCGGACTCCTCGGCGCGCGAGGCGCGTACCGACAGCATCAGCAGCATCGGCAGCTACGGCAGTGTGCCGGTCGCCTCGATGAGCGCGTTCGGCTCCATACCGCCGTCTCCTTCCCCCTTCGTCCACGGCAGCAGCGGCGCGCCCAGCCTCACGGAGCCGGACGGCGGCCGCACGTCAGTGGCCTCCGAGCCGACCGTCTGGTCGCGGCCGGAGATACACGTGCTGCCGCCGAGCTCGCCGACGCTGGACCTGCCGCTGGGCGAGTACCGCAGTATCACCGACAGCCTGGAGTCGCGCTACAGGGTTGAGCTCGGCGGCCCGGTGGCGGCCTGCGTGGAGCTGCTGGCTGCCACCGCCACCAGCGTGTCGCGCGCCAGCTCTCCCACCACACAGCAGATGCTGACCTCGTCAGAGGACGTCGACTATCAGGTAGGGAGTGAGCTGACGGCTGGCAGCTGCGAGCTACTGGCGGGTGGGGTGGCTATTGTTGGACCAGTTTCTATGTTAGTGTGGTATTTGGTAAGAGGTTTTGAGAATCTTTACCGCCACTTCCTCCGAGCTCTTCAAACATGTTGCGAAGTCGGTCAAAATAGTACTATTTAATTTTCGATCGAGGGATTGTGTGTTTTCCAGCTAGCAAACTGGCCATATATTCATCGTTTTTTAATGAAAATCGGTATAGTTGGGTGCATATAGGACATTCTCGTCCATTATGTTAACGTTTTTGCGTAATGACCTTGTGACATGCCACATACCATATAAAATCCACTTATAAACATTTATAAATGCATATTTATACTCTCTAAACTTGTTAACGAATTATACATTTTAGTATTGTTTTTTTAAGAACGGAAACGGATCGACAGTTACGCATTTAATCAGACAAAGGACTTGGTAGCATAATGAGCATACTATACAGTATGCAGCTGATGAGTTGACTGACGCAGATGATGAGTTGACTGACGCAGCTGATGAGTTGACTGACGCAGATGATGAGTTGACTGACGCAGCTGATGAGTTGACTGACGCCGCTCAGGAGTTGACTGACGCTGCTCCTCGCCCCGCTGTCTGTCCGTGCGTTAGATGATGGAGCTGCTGATCCAGCGGCGGATGCGGCGACCCTCGGAGAACCTGGAGGTGTCGCTGGAGGACCTGACCCGGCTGCTGGGCGAGTGGCCGGCGGGCGTGGCGCCTGGCGGGCCCGGTGGATCCGAGCGGCGAGCCTCGGCCAACCCGCCCTATCTCAGTGTCGTGCCGGAGGACACTGACAACGAGTCGCTCAACTCGGACATTATCATGTTCCGGAGCACGCCGCCGGGCAGGCGGTCTGGGGCGGACGGCATGTATCCGGCTCTGGGGTCACCGTCACCGGCTCCGGGCACACCGTCACCAGCCACGGGCACACGGTCACCAGCCCCGGGCACACCGTCACCGGTCCCTGAGATCCCGGAGATCCCGGAGGCGACTCTGGTGGACCCGGAGGATCTGGAGGCGGCGGCAGAGTCGGGTCCCGGAGCGGCCGGCACGCCCGACCCCGCGCCGTCGCCGCCGCCCGGCGACGACACGTCAGAGCCGACAGTGGACAGCCGGCGCTCCAGTCAATGCTCACACCAGGAGACCCGCTGCTAGGCGCCGTACAGGAGCTGCACTGGGAGACGGGCGCCAGCCAGGGTCGGCTCTGCTCGCAGCAGTACGAGTGGTATTAGAAGCCAAATAGTATTCGTGCGAATGCTGCGCTACCCGGCAGTATCGGGTAATTTTCGGGCGAATGTTTGTGTTGGTCTCACGAAATATCGCGTCTCGTCCACAGACTGTTGTTTAAGACCTTGAACATCTGATTGTTCCAGGTCTTAAAGGTCTCTGTTGGGTAAGGCCTCGCTCGATCTGCTGAATGATCTAAGATATTGATTGGTACTATGTGATCCATAAGCAATCTTTTTAAAACTACCTTTTCCCAAAGCACTTGTATCCTGCTGTATTCAAGTATTGGTGCTCCCGGCAAAGACAGCTCAGATCCGGACAACGTGTTCTGTCCATTTGACAATGCCGTGCTAGGTTCTAGAATGACGTGTGTGACATCAGGAATATTCCATGACAACGTTGAAGATGATCTCTTGACTGACTGGCTCTGTTTACAAGGCCCCTCACCTGCCGTACTGCACAATTGTTGTGGCTAGACGGCCTAGCTGTGGCTATTCGGCTCTCTATAATCGCAGATTTGTGTCATGTTGATGAGCCTCTGAATGATCAGTTGCTGTTATTCGTGGATATTGAAGTGCAGTATGTAGCTGATCATTATTTACATATATTCCTCTGTGGCTTAGTTGGGTAATGTTTATTTATTTTAGAAACGATCGTCGCTTTGATGCGAAATGCCGATTACATTTGTTTTTCTGGTCGACTTTGCACTAAAAACGTTACCCTGTTTTCTGTATTTTGATTTTGCTTTCTTCAATTTTGTTTTACGATTTATCAAGTTATCGGCATACAAATTTATTTGAGACTATTTCATAGTTGGTAGTTGACCCTGTAAACTTATATGGGCTCTCATCATCCTCAACACCGACGTTGTTTTTAGCATAAACGTGTTCGTTCAATTTCGACATTTGATAGTGTCGTTCCTCTGTTCGGAGCATGCACAAAACAGTATGCACTGGAACATAGACTGAAACTGAGATCCCCAAACCTATTCCCTGCGGGGTGGATCAGATTCTGCTCCCCCCCGCCTCCCCTCCCTGTGATTTTTCGCTTGATGCTTCTAAACTAATGGGCTTGCAATTTTGCAATTTTCTGATCTTTTCCATAATAGATTCACATATGTTGTGTCAAAATTTTAACAAAATCAGACGTCACGTTCATATTGTCCCAAGCAATCACAAACGGCACATACTTTCCGAAAATCCCCCTAGTTTACATCCCCCGAATACGACAATGATTTTGTTTTATTTGGGTACTTGTTTTTGAATATTGAAGGTCAATGCATCTCAAGCTTAAATACGCTTGTTGCATGAAAATCGGTCCAACCACCTGACCGCAATGACCTTTCAAAAAATGTAACTGACCCCCCCCTCTCCATTTGTTAACTAAAAGGAAGTTTCGGTGGTAGAAAAATATATGTCATGGCGAATCGAATGGTGCTTGTCCCATCGAAATCGACCGAGCGGTTCTCGAGATCTCTGGAGGTGGGGCAGAATCTGCCCCCCCCCGCAGGTTAACGTAATTATGGCCGCCCGCATGGAATATGGTAAATGGTCACGTCCGGACAAAATGCAAAAGGCTATTTGTCCCTCCTATTTGCTGCAGTTTAATTGAAAAAGGTTTATTTTGAATTGAAAATAAAATGCAATATCGCACAATAATGCTTCCAATTTATAAAAATCATCCCGCTTTTGTATTGGCGTGAACCTGATTCTGGTTTTCTTCATTTTAATGGTCATAGTATCGTACCAGGAATTTCGCAATAATCATCATATCGTCTTCAAAGACTGAATTTGGGGAACGACTGTGATGCGGCACCGGGATGGCATGTGAAGGATGAATCAAGATGATCGATCTGAGGGGTGTGTTTCTGTGAAATTATTGTGCCATTAAAGTAATCAAATGTGATCCAAGAAGACTTCAAACATAAGAACATCAATTTGTCATTAGATAATTTAATGCTGTGGATGTTATTCATTTTTTGTCATGCTCATTGCTAGATATTTCCAATGACCATCACTGATAAGACTGTCTGCACGTAAACTATAATACCTCAGCGTGTTATGCCATATTAGAGGCCATATTGCCATACGTCGCATTAGAGAAACATTCATCCTCGCGTTCGACTAGAGTATATTTGAGTATGTTGTAGTTATATTTGCCAATTGCATGGTATTAAGACATGATAGCGGTGGGGATATTTTGCCGTGATATTGTGATGTTGATTCACCGATGCGGGAGCAGACAGCCGGTAAACTTAGTCTGTATCTTTTGTTGTCTTCAGTGTGCATTTGCGACTGGAATTTGTCAGTCGCTGAGGTTGCGTGTCCCTCCCGCAGCATGCAACCGGTGTCTGTGTTGTGCTCTGTGTTAGGCCGCTTGCGTATTTATTTGGGAAGATATTTCAGAAACGTCCATGCTTCGCAACAGCAGTGTTTTGCTGTGTGTGACTGCGAATCGGTATGGTGTGATTGGGCCTGTGCAGTGTGCAGTTTGCTGTAATGTGTCGATTCTGTTACGTTTCTTGATCATGCATCTCACGATCAGCTGATACTTGTCTGGGCACACTACGGCACGCCCCATGACAAAAAATGGATGGGCAGACCGAAGTCTACTACTTTTCGGACGTTTCCACCACCATATCTGGCGGTTTGGGAAAGGGATGTGAATCCGCTGTACCACTCCAGGAGCTGTTCCCCGTTTTTACCAGGGAGTTTTTTACATTCATCTCGCGCTTCAGTGTTTCGATGGAATTAGATTGTCATATCATGTGATAGTACTGCTAGGCAATTCCCATCGACTTGACGCGATTCATAGATATATTTACTTTGATTAGTTTCTTTTTTATATCGGTTATGTAATAGAGTAACTAAGTGCAACTAAGGTAAGCACTTATTAAGGCGCAAACTAAGGTATTAATTCTAGTCCCAAATTAATATTATTAGGCAACTACAGTATTATATGCGTGAATAAAATATTATTCAGAGGGGCAACTAAAGTAGGCGACAGTTTTGTATATATTATTCTTATATAGACACGTCTGTGGTTGAAACTAAGGTATTTTTATTTTTGGCACAAGTGAATGGTCGCTTTATTTAAAAACGAGTAATTGGCTAAGTAGTAAACGCTTCTATAAAATTACACTTTCGGGTTATTTCTCTGGAGCTTAGTGTACTTTTTATTTTCTCGGGGTACAATATTTAATAATTTTGTTCAATACTGCCCACAGGGATATTAACAGCGCTATGACCCTCTGACTTTAGATTTACACTCTTTGATTCGTTGGTTTGCTCGCCTATCGTTTCAGGAGAGGGTTGAGCATGGTTGTCTTGGGTGCGATCACATTGCCCGCAGCCTAAACAGTGTCGCGTCACTGGAGCCAGGCTGGCTGTCATCGACGGCTCCGGGTCCTAGCCGACTCAGTGGAGACTTCCGAACTCTCAGTCGGTTCTCTGGCGCGTCTCCCGTGACGACCCCGGGTCCTAGCCGACTCAGTGGAGACTTCCGAACTCTCAGTCGGTTCTCTGGCGCGTCTCCCGTGACGACTCCGAGCGGTCGCTAGCCGATCTCCAGTGGAGATTCCGACTCATGCAGTCGTTCCTCTTCAGGCGTCGTCTTCCCAGTAGTACGGAGCCTCCCGTTTTTGGGTCCTATGAGGTATTCATGAGTAATTCGGTCTCTCTGAACTCAGGAGACCAGTCGCGGCTCCCTGGAAGTCGCCACACAGGTCACTTGGCTCTAGCCGACCTGCGCGAGTCTGCGACGTGGCGTGCGACAGACATGGGTTGTCACTATAGTTGATCTGTGGTTTTTGTTGAGCCAGAGGAAGGCAGAAAGATTTTCTCTTTGGACTAGTATGGATCGCTGGGGTACCAGTGACGTGACGCAGCTCCTGGGGCGACGGCGAGATTTTCCCTCAGCACGGGGCGTCCCTGTCGAGTCAACACTGGGGTCACCAGTGATAGTGACAACGCTTCCTAGCCGGCCGCGCGAGTCTCGACTGGCTCCCTGTCGACTCACTGGGGTCACCAGTGACGTGACCAGCTCCTAGCCGACCCTGCGAGTCTCCCGACTCCTAGCCGGCTCCGTGGCATGCCACCAGTGACGTCACCAGTTCCTCGCCGTCTCGCCGGAGGCACGCCCCTCCCAGCCGACTCGCCGTGCGTCGTCACCGACAGCTGGCCCGGCACCAGTGACGCGTCACCGCTCTCCGTCACCGCTCCCCGACTCCTCACATGGCGTCACAGTCGAGGATCAGTGGCGCCGTGAACTCGCTGTGCCTGATGCCCATCGAGTAGGCGGCGGCGCCTGACTTCGATTCGGGGCTGTAGGCGCCCGGGCCGGGCTTGTTGCGGTCCTCCCAGTCGCAGCGAGTCAGCGGCCGCATCGTGTAGTGCGGGCCGCGGTTACGGATCATGGCCGGGTCGGACGGGTCGTACCTGGCCGGACCGGGCGTCTTCGCGTAGTCGACGGCGAATCCGCCCACGTAGGTCTGTGGTCGCCTGCGGTACCGCGGGATAGGAGGTGGGTTAGCACCGGCGGTGGAACTCGTAATGCTGATTGGCAGTGATTCTGCCGCGATGGCCCGTTTGTCCGCACTTCGCAGTCCAGGTAGTTTGCTCTGAAGGAGTTATGATGACATGCAGTATGCACCTTATGTGTTCAGAGAAAATAAGCCGCAATATGGAAACCAAATATTTTACAGTACTGGTTCTCAGCGGCAAGGGTATCGTGCACCCCTTTTTGATGGCTAGAATGGCCCGTTACTCCCTCCCCCAGACCCCCACCGCGTGACCGCAGTTATCGGCATCAAGCAATGCCGTACAGCATAACTTCAGGCGCCTACCACTAGTGTCATCTAGGGACAGGGATATAATTAGACTGCGTACGGTTCCTCGTAGTCCAAACTAGTGGTCCCCAGTGGATAACAATACATAAATGATAATACAAAGCTAAACATTAGTTTACATTGACTAGTTTGGAATATCTTGGCGATAATGCAGTGACAGTGAAACAGAAGGCGGGATAGATTTACGTGCATTATGCGCCATCATGGAACGAACGAATCACATGATTTCTCACTTGGCTGCCCGATCATCATTATACCCCGCCGAATGCTTTATGACCCCAAGTAGGGTAATTACCCCTTATTTTAGAACCACCGGCTCAGAGCGTTCGCTGCAAATGAAATGTCTAGGCTGGATATCTAGCTGAATGCCTAGCGGATACCTAACTTCCGGGAGCTTGGATACCTAGCGGCCGCTAGGCTTCCAAGTTCCTGCTCCCAAAAGTTCCCCGGGGAACCTTCCGGTAGTCGGAATGAGCTGACTCTAGGCACTAAATATTTACGAACTACAATTACAGACGACCGCCAGACTGGCCATCTGCTGAGTGGACTCACATGGTATAGCACGGGTTGGCCTTTGTATGCGGTATCATCGGGCCCATCATGTTCGGCACGGTGTAGGCGCTCGGCCCCGGTCCACAGTCCCTGCCGCGGCTCTGGAACCGCTTCGACATGGAGTAGCAGGGTGCCCAGCGCTGGTGAGGCACTGGGTACTTCTCCGGCGAGTAGGTGCCCGGCGCCGGCGACCGGAACAGCACACCTGTGGGGGGGATATCAGACGTGTGGTGTGTGATGTCAGACGTGTGATGTGTGACGTCAGACGTGTGACGGTTGATGTCAGACGTGTGACGCGGGATGTCTCTCGCGTGCTGGGTGACGACTGACTGACGAGTATGCATTGAGTTGACAGGGACAAGCTCCAATTGGCAGGGTGTGATCGAGCCAGGGACGGTAACGTGCACAAAACAATAATGCCGGTCTGTTGCTAGAGAGAACCGTCATTTACGGTAACTTTGGTCATCAGGATAACTTAAGCCATCAGGCATCTTAAGCCATCAGGGTAACTTTAGCCAAATAGAAGATCGTAATTTCAGTTTTGTGCACGCTCTTTTTTGTGCACGAAGATTGTGCATGATGTTTTTTTTAATGTGAACCTTACTTCTGTAATTAAGATGTTTTTAGAGTCAGCTTTTGCCTGGACAATACTTTCTTGGAAATTAGAAATGGTGTTTTTGTTTTATTTTAAATGTGCTACCGTTAAAAATATGATAATGTTTATTAATATGGTATTTGTGTTACCCATGGCCAAAAAATCATGGTTTTCCCCATGAAATTAAGTACTTGGGTATCGCCCACAGACCGTCCTGTCGCGCCTGCACCCTTAATGAGTACTCAAGGTTACATTATGTATTTGCTCCCCTTGACTGTAACTGCGGCTAAATGTGGAGAGGGGTGAATAAAATTGACATCAGGGTAGCTTTAGACAGAATAATTGAAAAAATGGAGTGGGGAGACTATCTAGGTGGTTGACCTCCCGATCCCGTATGGCTAATGCCAAAATTCTGCCGATGTGGGTGCCGGAGCGATCGGTTTGGGGGGCTGTGGGTCATCATCGCAACATCTTCCCTATGCTCCCCCTGATAAGAGATTTTTTGGGCTGGGGTTGGATATTTTCGTCACGGTACAACCACACCCTCACACTTCCGGGAGACGATACTGGGTTTTTGCCTAAAACCGGATAGAGACTGCACAGGTATTACAAGAGATCTGTTGGATGGGAGCCATATAGTAACACTTGTTGCTGTCCACTCTGCAGAGAGTCGCATGAAAATTATGTTTTAAATTTGTTTGTTATTGGCAGATGTATACTTCTTTGTATCATATATGGTCTGTTTTAAAGGATAATGCTACTATCTTAGACGCATCGGCGCTAGCAGATGAGATATGGCCAAAGATATTGTATTCTGGCGCTCAGTTGCATCCAGAACCATACACTGACTTGTTGATCCAATGTTGGGTCTTTGCTAAGCGATTTTCCAGGAAACCGTCAATTAATTATTTAATATTCAGTCCTAAAAAGTCGGTGAACCTTTGTGGTATACCCGGTACACTCCAATCCAGCTGATTGGGCTGATTTTGCTGGTTTTGACGTATGAATTATGAGCACAGATGACGTAAGACTTATGAAAAGTGTAGTGCTGTACAAAATCATCCTGTTTCAGTAGCCGGGAGAAAGACGCCTCATTTCTTTTATATCGATTTTGCACAGAAATGAAACTATGTAGTGTTACTTGCTTTATAGCATGAAATGATATATCTGATATGGTTGTTTAAATCTATCTAATAAGAATTTTAAATTTTTTAACATATACGTTCTGTTTTGCGGTAATAGATATAGCGTCAGCGCTGGCCTGAACATTCCAGGCTCGCGTACAAAGCGTTGATTCTCTGTCCCCACGTTCAGTGGTGCCCACTCCACTGAACCGCCCTCGCACGCAGTACGCTGCGTGCCGCTGTTTGATATGGCCGCCCGCGGCGCAAGCCGCCCGCTGAGTGATAGGAGCCGGACGCCGGCGAGACCGGTAGCGCAAGTGACGTGTAGACGCGGTGCATGACCTTGTGAACGTAATCCAGACGGACGCCGCCAGGAGCACGGACAAGTGGATTGACGGTGGCGAACTACAACTTTCATAGTGAAATATAATGTGACGAATACTACTTAAAGCAAGTATGTGATGGTTTTTCAAGCGTTGTATTTTCCGCATCTTCAACAGTACTTGGGCAAGTACCAACATTTAAACGACAACGATCCCTCACTAAATCGATGACGTTGCGTGCTTCTCAGCCAGCTGATTTCGCATTACTTTGAGGAAAAAAATATGAATTATCACCAAATAATTGACATTTTAACTCGCTTTTTTTGCGTAAATATAGGTTTCTTTGACTTACTCATAATATGATACTTAATTTATTGCTTCTCTGCATCATTTCTGAGCTTTTTCTCGATTTTTTCAAGGTGAACTATTCCCTTTAAGCCACTGTGCAATAAATCACCTCTTTGTCGCATCTTAGGTACCAGCTAAAACTGTATAGCTTTAGCACACAATTTTGGCAATAAAAAATGGCAGGATTGCGGGCTGCATGCGCTTATCGATACTGCTGTCAATGCTAATTTGAGTCGTTTTAATATCATGCCGATATCTACGAGGATCGGTATCGACCGATACCGATACTGACACTAAATTGTTTTCTTCTTCTTAAAAATCGCATGTCTGATTCTGACATTTTGTCATAAGAGTATACTGATGCACTAGATTTAATGTTTTGTGTATGCACGCATTTATCTGTAAGGTTTCCCCTCGTTAAAGTCAATGGGAACATAAATATAATTTAGCATTGCCTCAAAATTCGACAAGAAAGACGATCTATAGTACGGAGTGGCTAAAGTTAACCCATTCCGTGTTAAAGTTATCCACATTAAAAACTATATACTGCAACCACCAAGTAAATAGCGCCAGTCTGTCTACCAATTTTGTTTCAGACATATTGTATCCGTTGCCTTAGCAACACAAAATTGCACTCCAAAATGTTCTTAAGTATGCTAACGTTACCCTGAATGACAGTAGCTGTCGACATGCATATTGCATATGTCCTAGTCCCTAGAGTTGTTCTCAGCATCAAGGGTATGGTTACGCCCTCTGACAGCCTGAACGAGAATGGCTCATTATCTCCCTTCCCCTGCTACGCAGGCCGCAATCCTTCAAGCTATGCGGTACAGCATAGCTTCAGGCGCTTACTACTAGTGCCATCTAGGGACAGAAATATAAGCTGACGTGTGCTGCTGCTCTTGGTTTAACAATGGTTTCGGCTTGAATGGCATAGTTACCCCTTTGGCGACCAGTGACTCATTAGCCCCGAATTGAGCTGAATATGTATGTATTTAACTACATTATGCAAAGGAAGGTGCTCCACAAACTTGCCCCAAATTTACCCATGCATGCATGCCTACCTCTATCACAAAGGCAAGTAGGTAATAGGTATTCATGCATTTTCAAGCATTTTCCATTTAATATTTGCGATGCTCCTTGCCAAAAATACGGCACCAGCTGTCTGCGTTAGAAACACAGGAACAGGACTGAATTGATGGTAATCGTGCGTCATCATGAAACAAATAAGAGCATTATTTCTAACTAAGTCAATGTCCATTACTCCCGCCCAAGTGCTTCATTATACCCGAAGTGGGCTAATAACCATCTGTAGCAAACTGTTTAATTATTAATTAAGTATCTGTATGACTTGGCATAAGGCAGTTCAATACTCCGGTGATAGGAGGGTAGCCCGTTAGTCGTTGGCTCGGCTTCACCGGGACTGCCGTTTGTGGCGTGTGGGTTCTCTGTGCAGTGTGCGGTGTTGGAGGTATCGGTACGTACCGTGGTCCAGACGCTGACCCATCACGTAGGTGGGATTGTGCACCTTGCCAGTGCGCACCATGGAGGGCTCGATGCCGTGCGCTGGGCCCGGACTGCAGATTCCCGGCCCATTGTCCAGCAGCCTCTTGGCCAGGCTGTAGGCGGGCGAGCGCCAGCGGCGGGCGTCGTGTAAGTCATAGCCCAGTGTCGGTGGCAGCATGTACTTGGCCGGACCCGGCCCTGCCGACGACCAGAGCCAACGTCAAGCGTCAGTGTCAAAACCCACAATGCTGCGACGTCGTCTAGTCAGCTGTGCTAATGCAACCAGTTAACCTCAGTAACTTGATTTTAGTATCTGAATTGAACCATGTTGCAGTGAGATAGTAATTAGTTTATCGTTATTTAATTTTGTACGGGTCTAAAGTCTTTCTTGCATAATTAAATATATATACACATTAGCTTAAATATCATGTACAATACGATTGGTGCGGCTTTCCTGAAGATGTATACAGCACAGCATTCAAGTAGATGTTGACACTCGTCGTGACATTACCTAGAACCATGAACCATATGTTTAACAATACTAGGTGCCATAACTTACCCCGATATCTCGCAGCAATCTGTATCTCACAACCATTTTGATCCGGCATTTTAGCTTGTTATATACAACGGTTTAAAGTAAAACAGAAATTTTAATTAAAAAGGAAATGAACATGAAGTCAGTGGAACTTAAAAGAAAGTAGCACAAAAAACTTAAACGTTGAAATTAAACTATGTGAAATTTGCAGACGGTTCGTTTTTGTCAGAGAAATAAATGCACGTGGATAACGTGCCTGGTGCTCAAGACCGCCTTCGATGTATTTTTTCACAAATCGGGATCGAGCGTAGGCACTAAAGACCACGTGCTTAGGTTTCAATATCGCTATCATCATGCTATTTTTAGATTTAACCGTTCCGAGTTCCGTCCACTTTGATCTAATCAAAGTGGACCGATAATGCTCAATTTCACTGATGAAATAAAATGCTTCCTTATTTGGCACATGTTACGTTTCATCGTTAATATGTATATTCCAAGGGTAGAGTTCTACATAGCTGCACTTTGCCTTGGCCTAGTCGCTCCACAGCCATAACATCACAGTCACAGCCAGTCACAGCGATTCCCAAATGTGAATGTCAATGGCTGGCCGTTGGCCAGCCGTGAGGATTTTTTTATATTCATATTGTGTTCATATTTCCAGTCCTCTGCTATGGCAACATACCAAGTTTTTTAACCATGTTTTGCTTGATAAAATGTATGCAAAAAACACAGATAGACTATGCAGCCACAGCCGTAGCCACAGCCATGATCTAGAGATTTTCCAGTCCGGCCCATCCATGGGGTCGGCAAGACTAGGCAGCCATGGGTCTCGGCCAGCCATGGGGATAGCCGCCCCATGTATAGAGCTCTAACCAAGGGACCAACTATTTTGAGTATCCAAGCCCACGAAAAACAAAAGGCAGCAGATCTTCCGAAAAATAGTTATTACGACGTTTGAAATCAGTGTTGGATTTTTGGTTTGGGCTCTTGGGTTGAAGCATTTTTTTCCGTAGCTGTAGTACATTTGCAAAAATAGCACACAAATGACCATTATTTGGCTCCTCAGACATATTCTGTTGACCGGGGGGGGGTGCGGTCGGTCGTCAGCAGATTTTCATTTTTTATATAGTGTATAGTGTACTTTTTCTGTAGCATACTTATTTCTTGAAGCAAAACTTTTTGGTTGAAAAAAAGGGCAAAAATCCAACACTGTTTGAAATTGTTGTCTCTATCTGGTCCCTGTGCATCTCTAATTTTGGCCAAACTCGAAGAAGCATGTGCGCACCGCGCAGCTTTCTGACAGCAGTGCAGCAACTGTTTGACATCAGGTCCTGGGTCCGTTGGCGCCTTCGCAAGGCCAGGGGCGGATCCAGGAGGGCAAAGGGGACATGCCCCCCAGAGGTCCTGAAACTATGATTTCGCCCCTCCCAAAAAAAGTCCGACGTAGAGTTGTAAAAATTGCCTTTGCAACAGTCAAAATCCAGCTATCCACAGTGAAAAACTGGAAAATTTCGCGCTGCTTCGCGGCATTACACAACAATTGCCTTTGCAGCAGTCAACATTTGCAGTTGCAGCTATTTGCATTTTTAACGGAAAAACTTCGCGCCGCTTTGCAGCATGACACCAAAATTTGAATTGCTTATACAAATTTGGAAAAGGGGAAAATTAATTAATTAAGTGTCTGGCAGAGGTTCTCCTTGGTGGTAACTAACTGCTAGCCCAATGGCCCTTTCCGTTCACAAAATATTAACTTTCGAGCGGGCTGCATGTTTATTGTTTAGCTAGTCTGTCGAGTTCCGGAAAAAGACGCAACGCAAAGACGCAAAGCTGCTTCGGCAAGCTGCAAAGGCAAGCTGCATCGGCACCCGGAAGCTGCTCCAGCGGTGCCCAACTTGCTGGACCGAAGAGCTGAAAGTGGGACCAGGCCAGGACCATCTTCCCTCTCCTCCACTCACGGTCTTGCTCCAGTATTATTATTTCGTTTTTCACGACCGAAAATTAACATTTTCACGCCGTTTCGTGGCTTCGTGGCTATACGGCTTTACATCAGTGGCCATCGTCATCGTCATCGTTTCATTGTAACGGTTAATTGAATTGAATAGCCTTTATTTACCTTTAAGCTTCTTTTCCTTCACAAGGCTCACTGCCTATATTTTATTTGGTTTGCTGTAACAGTGAATTGAATTAAATCGCATTTTTAGCTTATTATCCTTAAGTCTACTAGGCTCACCGCCAATATATCTGGGCTTTATTCGTCAAACCCATCCAAATTTCGCGCCACTTGGCGGCGCTAAATAACCAGTACCTATTATAACATAACAATTATTATTGCAAATGTTACAAAGGCTTAAATACACGAATACAAATGGGGGTACATTTTTCGTCATTTCAGTCAACCCCTCACTAAAAAAAAGTCGGCGACATCCCTGCATATCCCCCCTTCCTGGGCAACAACTTTATCGCTGACTGCTGACGGCCTGCTATCTCTCCGCTGAACAGCTTTTTTGATACGCCACTGGATTTGCCCCCTCCCCCAAAAAAATGACTAGATCCGACCCTGCCCAGTAGAGTTATACATGGGGCGGCTATCCCCATGGCTGGCCGAGCCCCATGGCTAATGGGGTGGGCCGGACTGGAAAATCTCTAGATCATGGCTGTGGCTACGGCTGTGGCTGCAAAGTGCATAGTCTAACTTTTTTCATAAACTGTATCAAACCAATCATGGTTAAAAAAAACTTCGCATGTTGACATAACAGATGACTGGAAACAAAGACATAATATTAATTTAAACAATAAATAAATAAAAATCATCGTGGCTGGCCAACGGCCAGCCATTGACATTTGGGAATGGCTGTGGCTGGCTGTGGCTGTGATGCATGGTTGTGGGCGGCGGTAGGCCAACGGAAAGTTGCAGCATGTCGAACTCTAACTGCTCATGTCATGCGCGAGACCCGTCTCCACATTTGTTGCGATCTTGTATGTTATAAAAATCAGCCAATGGTGTAGCAACTGATCAACAATACCATGCTCCGAAAATACCGTATCGCGTTCACCAGTCACCACTGCTGCATGGTTGTCATGACCTCAATTTTAAACTCATTTTGTCCCACTCTCGACAGTTGTAGGTAATACCTAGGCAACATTGTCAGTACGCATGCACCTGAAATTCGGCAGCATCAGTTCTCCTCAGTTACCTTACACGACATTGACAACAGGGATCCGCCACAGGGGGGACGGAGGAAGTGTCCCTCCCAAACTGGTTTACACTTTAAACATTACGCCTATGGGCGATGGATGGGTAAGAATTCAATTCATTATGCCTCCCGTCTCTCCCCGAAATATTTGGTAACGTTGGTGAATTAATTTTATCAAAAACAATTTTCATGGTTAGATTCCATGTGTAGGGGGGCCCACTAGAAAAACAAGTGACGAAATCCGCGAAATTTCCACAAATGGGGTTGGGGCCCGCACACAAGGGGACCCGCTCTTAGGGCTCTGACCCCCCCCCCCAATGTAATCCTCCATGCGCTACTGGGCAGAATACGTGTCCTTTTGATGCGGGCCCCCTCAGAAATTTCGGGGGGTCAGCTGACCCCTTTGACCCCCCTGCGTGCGCCACTGAGTGTCAACAACTCCACATGACCAGTGTGAGTAGGCACACTCATACGGTTCACACTGTACGGAATCCGACGCAATAGCGAGAATGCATATACAGGGCATAATATTAAAAAATCGAAATAAAAGAATAACAAATTCACGGGCCTCTCATGAGAGTCCTGAGGGTCCGGGTCCAATCCAGCTCATCAAAAGTTGAAGAAAAAATAGATAGAAAGGAGACATAACAATATAAAGTTACCGAAATCCATACAGTTTGTCATATGGGTGTTCTTTTTAGGGGACACCAA
This sequence comes from Semibalanus balanoides, assembly GCA_014673585.1. Taxonomy (NCBI): domain Eukaryota; kingdom Metazoa; phylum Arthropoda; class Thecostraca; order Balanomorpha; family Balanidae; genus Semibalanus; species Semibalanus balanoides. The sequence goes on from VOPJ01003555.1 coordinate 47,164, forward strand.
GACTGGCTTACCACGTTTTCTGAAGGTCTGGCTGTGCCCTTGGAAATACCTACTGATTACGAGCGAGCGCGAAGCGCGGAGCGAGTCCTCATTGAATACCGGATTTGTATCACATATAAGCGGCCGACCGCCGACCCGGCCGGCCCGGCCGGCAGACCTCGACGCTGGTCAGAAGCTTATTATCTTTTGAACCCCGCATCGATGACAAAAGGTCTTTGGCCATCTGATAGCCCCTATGCAATGACAATTATGATGTTACATGGTTTTTTTCTAGCGTAAGGGGTCACATGGGCGCGAGACCACTGCCGGTCAGGGTGTCAGAAGTAATTATCCTGCTGTAGCTGGAAACGGCTGGTACCTATAAAGCTAATTTGGTGTGTGGCTGGAGACCACACCACATGGCAAATGTTGCTACAGGTGCACTCCTGAGTCAACTGCAGCGTGCGCACGTGCACGCCCTGTTTCGTCACGAAAATTACCTACAAAAACATGTTGCAATACCGAACCTATATATCGGCAACCAAAGTCGCAAAGACACGGGTCAAAAACAGATGCGGTAGAGAAACGATCCGCCTCGCGTATGCCACTATGTGTCGATAGCGGCGCGTGGTACGTGCAAAGTTATTGGCTATACAAGCGCAAATTCATAGTTTTATGACGTTTCACCAACTTTAAATCAGTGCTCAGCACCTATGGGAGCGTGAAAAGCAATGAAACAAACACCAATGTGTAGACCAATGTACCGTCTCTAAAATGCGCGCATAAATTTATATTTTAAAGCAGTATTTCACTGTTGAAGTCCGCCTGTAATAGTTGCATTGCTGATTTTATCATATTTCCTTCGTTACACCGCCGTAGCATCAAAACCAAAGGGTGCTAAGCGATAAAAAAGATGCATCTGTAAAGCGCAATCAAATCCATCTAATACCCACCCAAAATGTATTTTTGCCTGCAAACATGTAGCTTATAATTGCAAATTTAAGATAACGCTACAAAACCTATTTAGTTCAAAGTATCGATTTAGTTCGGATCTATTTGCGACGACAAAACAACACATAGCGAAAATAATTAAAAAGTATGCTTTGCACAAGACGAACCTCCGTTGGGCGGGTGATAAACTGAAGCGGATTTATTTGGACTTGCTCGTCCTTCGCCGTTAAAGGCGTCTTACTGGTGTTTTATCATTTCACATGTCAAGCCATTTTTGGTGGAAAAACAATACATGTTTGACAATTTGTAGAAAATCGAGTTTGAAAGCAAATTGCAAAAACAAGACGCTCATACAAAGGAAATGACATTCTACTCATTCTGGATTTCTCGTATTTTTTAATCAGTTTTTGACTTCCAAAAATAAATAAACGTAGTTTTTCGTTGTCAAAAACTTATTTTTCGTTGTTTTACGGCGTCCGTAAAGTTAGCGTCGTATTCGTATACGAGTTCAGCGACTCAGAGGCGGATCCAGGGGGGGGGGATGGAAAATTGACCCTCCTAAGCGAAAAGTCGGTGGGCAAAAGTATGTTTCCCCCTCCCCCCAAAGTCGGAGAAAAAGTTACAATTTTTGTCTTTCCAAAATGCATTTTAGCTGTTTAAGCAACATTTATTTAAATCGGTATAATATGCACTGATGCAAATTGCAATTAACAAGTGATTAATCAACTTGACGCAACGATTCTGTGGTTTGTATTAATGTTCACAAAAATATATGCATTTTGTAAACAATATCTATTTAAAGAAAAAAAAACGGAATATGTATTGGAGAACCTGGTAAATACGACTACAATGCCGAATTCCAAAGCAATGGGCCCCTAGCCAGCACAGAGGGCTCCTGGTAAGGTTGTTGTTGTGTTGTTGTTCCTCCCGGCCCCGGCCTAGGGCCGGGCCGGGACAGAGAACGGCTCTGGAATGAACGGTAGCCGGCAGATAAGGCCGCCACCTCGTCGTCTCGTCTGAGGTCTCTCGGTCGTCCATGAATGTTCTCCACGGAGAAGAGGCGGGTGCCGTACAGGCAAGGGCATCGCAGCAGGATTTGCCGCGGTGTGTCGGCCTCCTCCCCGCAGACACGACACTGGGCCGCCGGGCACCCAGCGTTTCTGCAGCCCGGGCAGCCGTCAGTTTGGCGGCGTCCGACCCGGTGAAGCCACTGCTCGGAGCCGGACCAGTGGCCGGCACGCAACTGGTGGACGTCGACGGCCGACTCACGGTCGTCGCCACTGATCGGGCCCGGGAGATGTCGGCCGAACATATCTCGAAACCAGCCGTCCGGCCATAGCCGCTGCCAATCATAGCGGGCGAACCTGACGGCGGCGCGGGTGGCGCTCCTGCAATGTCTATGGAGGCGTCCGTTTGGTCCATGGCCGTCTCCTCCTTGACGATGGCGTCAGCACGCTCGTTGCCCTCCAGCCCACAAGCGGAACTTTATGAAATCGCTTGGGGGCCCTAATGTTAATTTGATATATTTTAACTCAGTTCTTACCATGCAACGCCATAGGCCTAATGTTAAAATTTGAAATCATTGGGGGAGGGGGGAGGGCCCTCCCCAAGGCCAAGAGATTTAAAGTTCCACCACTGCCCCAGCCCACAGAGAGCAGGCACCCACTGCAGGTGAGTACGCTGACCGCGGTCTGCCAGCGCCAGCAGCAGCTCCCATACCGCCACTCCCTGGGAAGGTCGAAGGGGCTCCTGGGCAGCTCGGAGGGGCCCCAGGGGAGGTCGGAAGGGGCCCTGAGCCGGTCAGAGAACCCCCTGAACACGTCGAATGGGCCCCTAGCCAGCACAGAGGGCCCAGGACAGGTCGTAGGGGCCGCTGAGCAGGTCATAGGGGCCCCTGGGCAGGTTGGAGAAGCCCCTGGGCAGGTCGGAAGAGGCCCCTGAGCGGGTCGGAGGGGCCCCTGAGCATGCTGGTAGTGCGAAAAAGCAGCCAGAGCAGTTTCTTACCAGGTGGAAAGAGCGCCTGAGCAGGCTGGAAGGCTACTAGCCAGACCAGAGGGACCCTGAGAAGTTAAAAGGGCCCCTATTCAGGTCAGAGGGGCCCCTGACCAGACAGAAAGGGCCCCTGAGCGGGTCAGAAGGACCGATGAACATGCCAAATGGGGCCCTCACCAGTACAGAGGGAGCCGACCTTTTTATCCGTTCTGCTGGGCCCTTTCAACGCTCGGGAATGGGCCCTCTCGAGGTGCCCCCCCCCCCTCCTGGGCGAAATCCTGGCTACGTGCTTGGTAGAGACCCTTGCTTGGTAGAGTACCCTTGCTTGGTACGTGCTTGGTAGAGCGAAATCCTGGCTACGTGCTTGGTAGAGACCCTTTTGAGGCGCCGTCTCCGGACGAAATCCTGGTTACGAGCTCAGGGCCTCTCTGGGGGTACGGAGGTCCTGGTCCAATCCACCCAGGTAACAGATACCGTTGTAACTTGTAACAACGTTGTGAAAAATCAAGTTGTAATTTTACGTTTTAACAACGTTGCGACAACGTCGTGAATGTAGTGAAGAAAAGGTTGCATAAACGTCGCTGTTCAACGTTCGGACCGCAACGTTGTATGTTTAGATGTCACAACTTTGTTCTAGTAACTTAAGGAAGAAAGCTGTAATGTGGTAAATTATTAAATTGAGCATATTAATATTCACCATTTACTAAAATAATGATCAACGCAGTAAGTCACGTTAGCTATGCTTGTCAAAAGTAACGTTGTAGCAACGTTGTTTCAATGTTTTGTGAGCGTCACAAGGTAACGTTTTGGCAACATTTCTGGGAGTCTACAAAATTACACTATCACAACGTTGTGTAGCTGTGTTGCAACCTTGTCACAACGTAGCGACAGCGTCGAATTGTTAGCTGGGCAGCTCATCAAAAGTTGAGGAAAAAAATGTGCATCACAAAATAAAGTGTCCCAAATCAGTATAGTTTTTAATATCCAGTTTTTTGGGGGAATGAGGTCCCTTTAAACGATCTGGACGGGCCCTTTTGAGGCCCCCCCGGCCTGGCGAAATCCTGACTACGCGCCTGGGAGAACGGGGTATTCCATGTGATGTATAGGAGCCAGGGAGCTCATTTCCGGAGAGTACTATGATGCACTATCGGGCTCTCAAACGCAGTGCTCCGGTAGATCGCAGACATGGCCAGATATCAACTGTGGTGCAGGGACAAATTTATGTCGGAAAAGTCTTAGATCTGGGCCGGTACATCTGGGGCTGCTGTCGTGTTCCGAAAGCCATTGTCGCATCTGAGTTTAAGTGAAGTCAGTTGATTTGTCAGCCTAGTTTGGTATCTGATGTATACGGTACAGTTATTTTATTATGATATGTATCTGTTGAGTGTTAACCGCCACCGTCGTCGTGTAACGTCGTGATTTACCATCGCGAGGCTTAAGGCCTAATACATATTAAAAACTATACCTTAATGTTAATATTTTGTATCATACACAAGCCGGCTGCAACCAGGAAAAAGGTTCTGAAGCTTGGCTCCCATAAATCCCAGGTTCCAATATGAAAATGTCGTTTTCAATAACCTCAAATTAAAATTTTCGCACCACTTCGCGGCGTCACATCAGAGGCCATCATCATAACGAAGCCATCGCCACTGTCTTCGGTTCGTCTTGACGCTGAATTGAATTAATCGTATTTTTAGCCTGTTATCCTCTATAAGGCCCACCGCCTTGATTTTTGGGTTTTATCAGGCAAACCAGAAAAAAATGTGTGCGGCGCAAACTAAATGCTTATTATAACATAAAATCCATATAAACATGCTGCAAAGGCTTAAATACACACAAACAAACGAAAATAAATTGTTTCATTTCAGCCGACCTCCTCAATAGTTCTCGGTGACATGCGAGCTGGTATGAGATAAATTATTCAGACGGAGTGAGTGAGCCGCGAAGCGGCCTCACTAACGTAGTCCTTACAGAGGGGGTGTGTCGGGACGAAGCGGTTGCCCAAGGCCCGATGGGCCAAATCAACTTGCATCGTGCTTGCTTTGCTTGCTCGCTTGCTGCTTGCCTTGCGTGGTGGTTTCGGCTTCCGTTTCAACTGCACCTGACACTTAGCAAAAGTATACTGATAACTTGGCCGTAAAATAACACATGGTATAGGCTTATACGTGAAAATATTTAACACAACTGAAGAACTCTCACAATCCATAGATATCAGAAAAAAACACTTGAATATCAGTTGCAGGATAGCACGTGCTTTTGACTTCGAATTCACTCCGCCAGGTGAGAATCAGAAATTAAATAACTACAGCGTGCCACACGTACAAGGTGGTAGGTAGTATTGGGGCTTTTAACTATTCTGCGATCAACCAACAAGATGCTTATCGTTGCCGGACACAAATGAAATAACTCGCTCCGTCTGCTTCATGCCATGCATGCCTTACTAGTATTATTACTTATGTGTGTATATGCCACGGAATATCGCGTTTTTGTGTGTTTGTTTTTTATTTTGTTTTGTTTTTTCTCCGAAAAAACGTTTTTCACCCGGAAAAATGCAGAAAAAGTGACTTTCTCCAAAAAAGTATGTTTTCTTAAAATAAAAATATTTTTTAGCTAGAACACCAAAATAAGGTGATCGGCCAAAATTTGACGAGAAAAAAAAATTGATTCCTTTTTGCCCAAAAAACAATTGTCCCCCAAACCGAGCGGCCTAATAATAATATAACAATAATATCAATATAAATAATATATATATATAAATATCAATAATAATAATAATATAAGTAATAATATCCGCCCCTGCAGCGGCTAGTTCCGATTTAGCTCAAAAACAGTATGTAGGTCAATCTCGCCGATATATTCACGAATACTCTATTGTTTTTTCGATGGCTGACCTAGTTTAACCTCTAGGGGTCATCAAAGTTAACGAAACGGTGTAACCTCTAAAATATTTGTTTATAAACCGATTCAATCAAAACAGACACCAGAGCGTGTCTCGCCGTCCCGAAAAACCGCATTATTAAGGAATTTGGTTTCAAGGTCATAGGTCAAGGTCAAGGTTACTTAAGGTGATTTCGGAAAACGGTGTAACCTATCAAATATTTTGTTATCAACCGATTCGATCAAAACAAACACCATAGCGTGCCTCGCCATCCCAACAAACCGCACCACCAAGGAATTCGGTTTCAAGGTCATAGGTCAAGGTCAAGATCATTTTAGGTGATTTTGGAAACGGTGTAACCTCTTAAATCTTTATTTATCAACAGATTCGATCAAAACAAACACCATAGCGTGTCTCGCCGTCCTGACAAACCGCACCTCCGATAAATTTGGTTTCAAGATCATAGGTCATGGTCAAGGCCACTTTAGGTGATTTTGAAAGCGGTGTAACCTCTTATATTTTTATTTATCAACCAATTCGATCAAACAAACACCTTAGAGTGTCTCGCCGTCCCGACAAACCGCACCTTCGAGGAATTTGATTTAAAGGTCATAGGTCAAGGTCATGATCACTTAAGGCGATAGGTGATGAAACACAATTCTTCAGAGGTGCGTTTTTTATGGGACGGCGAGGCACGCTATTGTGTTTGTGTTGATCGAATCGGTTTATAAATACAAATTTAAGAGGTTACACCGTTTTCCGAAATCACTTAAGTGACCTTGACCTTGACCTATGACATTCAAACCAAATTCCTCATTGGTGCGGTTTGTCGGGACAGCGAGACACGCTATGGTGTTTGATTTGATCGAATCGGTTGATAAATAAAGATTTGAGAGGTTACACCGTTTTCCGAAATCACCTTAAGTGACCTTGACCTTGACCTATGTCCTTGAAACCAAATTCCTCTGAGGTGCTGTTTGTCGGGTCGGCGAAATACGCTATGGTGTTTGTTTTGATCGAATCGGTTGATAAATAAATATTTAAAAGATTACACTATTTTCCGAAATCACCTCAAGTGAACTTGACCTTGACCTATGACCTTGAAACAAAATTTATCAAGAGATGGGGTTTGTCAGAACGGCGAGACACGCTATTGTTTTTGTTTTGATCGAATCGGTTGATAAATAAAGATATGAAGTCATAACGTTTTCCGAAATCACCTAAAATGACCTTGACCTTGACCTATGACCTTGAAACCTAGTTTCACGGAGGTGCGGTTTGTTGGGACGGCGAGACACGCTATGTTGTTTGTTTTCATCAAATCGGCTGATAAATAAAGATTTAAGAGGTTACACCGCTTTCCGAAATCACCTAAAGTGACCTTGACCTTGACATATGACCTTGAAACCAAATTCCTCAGAGTGCGTTTTTTTGGGGACGGCGAGACACGCTATGGTGTTTGTTTTGCTCGAATCGGTTGGTAAATAAATATTTAAGAGGTTACACCATTTTCCGAAATCACCTAAAGTGACCTTGACCTTGACCTATGACCTTTAAACCAAATTAATCAGAGGTGCTGTTTGTCGGGACGGCGAGGCACGCTAAGGTGTTTGTATTGATCGAATCGGTTGATAAACAAAGATTTTGGAGGTTACACCGTTTCGTTAACTTTGATGACCCCTAGAGGTCAAACTAGGTCAGCTATCGAAAAGCCAATAGCATATTCGTGAATATCTCTGCGAGATTGACCATGGATGATTGACCCAAGATTGACCTACACACTGATTTTGAGCCAAATTGGAGCTCGTCGCTGAATTCGTATACGATCATGCGACGCTTACTGTACGGACATTGTTTTACTAAATACCCTAAATACTACGTACTGTACAGTTTAAATGTGTTAGCCCCCCATGGCTTTCGAGGGCCCCCTGATCCTTTGCCCCCCTCCTTGAATGAAATTATCCCTACGCTCTGTGTATATGTCATATTTTATACAAAATTTGATATTAGGGTCTGCAAATGTTAGTCTGCTTTTTAAACCGACCTGACGAACTTGTTTACGTTGATCGCCCTCATCGCCCCCTATATGCGCCGGCCAGCTTTCGCAATTACATTTTTTTACCAACTTTTCCGCGTGGGGGGGTCAAGGCTTTTGTGCTGGTATGTGCTCGGATTGTTTTTGTTTTGTTGAAGTTTTCTGCTTTAAGTATTTAATTAAGTTTACTATATGCTTCCTTAGGCCGACTTCTCTCATGCATATCTTTCGGCGGAAATTGGTTTAGAGTAGACCGACTCAAGGCCACCGACTGCCCATTACCGACCTTTGGAGCAAAGTTTTTAAAGTTAGGCTCCAAAACGGCTGAAAATGACTGATCCTTTAATTCGCTGAGAAAGAATAGGAAATTTTCGTAATAATTATTTAAGGTGTATTTGGTTTCCCTAACTTACTATTAAAATTCAAATTAAAGAAAGTTTGTCTGCCTGTTCTTCCACACCAAATTTGTCCTTATACATTAAACATCATATTAATTTGAAATGTGATATAGGTTTGACGCATTATCATAGAATATTATCTTTAAAAAAAATTGCTGATCATATGACATCTATGTGTGCATTCAACTCACCTGTTATGGGTGCAAATTGACCTTAGTTGATGGTGTGCCCCAAAACCCCAATAAACAAACAAATAACTTACCTGTTCAATCACCTGTTTATGTTCCCCCCTCATTTCAATTTCTCAACATCAAACTGTCCTACACATTAAGATAATAACTGTTTATAAAATAGCAATATTTGTTACGTATCATGCATCATTTTGATATCAGCGGAACTTGATTTACAAGTACTTCAAAAACATCAGGTGCCGCATCACGCAAATATGATGTGGTGCTTGTAGTTTGTGCAGCCAGGACATGTGATAAGTGGCGCTAGAGAGTCCTTTGATGGGAAATTAACAAAGTGTACTGTACACATAGATTGTCCAGTGGAGCGGGCAGTTTAGCACTTGTTGATGAATCACAGTGTTACGGATTCATAATTTTTCCAGGTGGCATGAGTTTAAAAGGAATATTTTGCCTTTCTGAAAGTTGTCATCTATATGCCGGTTTAGTAAAAATATAAAATAAGTGCTGCTGAAAATGACAGTCATATTTGTTTCTTGAAAAGTCACTTAACCAAACTTGCAACAGATAATCCAGTCAAGGCTCAAGAAATATGAGTCGTTTTGCTCCCAGTACCTACCAACAATCTTGAGGTCGCTGTCAGTTAATCAGCGGTGGTACTAGTTGGACACATTTGCTTAAAAAAGGTAAAGTTTTGAGAAAATCGTTTAGGTAATTTATACTTTTTAATAACGGCCAAAGATAATGGCTGGCTATCTCAGTTCAAAACCAATACAAAGGTGAAATATTCCCTTCAACTTGCGAGGCACTCTGGGGAATGGACAATGGTGGGTGTGTGCTGCTGAGGAAATACGTCTCTGGAAAACTCATTTAATGTTTTTTGCTAATGTTATACAAGCTATGGTATATAATGTATCATTATTTTATCATGTTTTTGTGTATTCATTAGTTTTTATTTTTATTTATACATTTTGCATTTTCTCTGGGTTTAATATGCCACTTCCTGATCACCCATTTGTGCTGCAAATATTTGTTTGTACTACAAATGAGCATCAGATTTTAGTCAGCACATCCAAAATCTCTTGAAATGGCAAAATTTATGCATCTAACCAGACTGGTTATTGGTTTGACTCTGATTGAATTAATTTGTTTTATTTGATAATTCCTTGAATACAAAAATGTTGATTCACAATCAGATATTTGTATTCATGAATCGTGATTGCATCAAAACCTGCAAAGAAACAAGGTTGATTGAATCAAAAGATTGTTGTTTCAATGTTGAATCAAACATGTATGAATAAAAAATTGCTTTGATTCTTTGAATCAGAAATAGTAATTTATCAAAATCGCGAAATAAAATCTGAATTTTAAAAATCACAGTTTTGAAATTTATAGATTGTCATCTGAAAGAACAATCAATTATCTACCAATGTCTGTTTTTGTTAATACTTCGCTACAACACACAACTCTCTACAAGCGATTAACCATGCAAAAGTTTTGGGTCAAAACGGTCGAACACCTCTCCCCCCCAAAAAAAAATGTCCTGGACTCCCTCCTAGTGATGTATTTTTTAAGAAAGAAAAAACACACCATTCGATGCCCAATGAAATGTTAGGAAAAGTCAGCAAGTTTAAAGATTCTGTATTGAATGTTGAATGAACTGAGTGAGGTGAGTGGTGAGGTCATCGGGTGGTGAGGTCAGGACAAGCGCAACAGGCTCTGCTTAGCGCGGGGTCCTGACCTCGGAAAGCCATCCCATACAGAAACATTCTGGACTAAATTTCTTTAAAAAAAATGTGCGCGAAAAACCTCAAGGGGGCCGATCGCCCCCTCCGACAGTTATAGGGTTAATCCGTTGATAGAACCGTTTCCACGACCCAGAAAGGGGAGGTTGTTCCCCCAGTCACAACATGGTAGCTCAGGTGTTCCTCTGGACTTAAGGATATTCACCTTGGAATTGTTTTTTTAAACACAATTGATTTATATTTTTTCAGAATGCAACTTCTTTCATGTCAAAAATAGCCATGCATCGCGGCCGATTCAGGAATAAGAAGACGTAAAATGATAATATCATTCAAAACTATATGCGTACTCTCCGCAAACCGTTAAACGTGGCTCAGCCAAATCAGATTCGAATGTATAGTCGCGTAAGATATACCTGTATAGCCTCTGGCTCTGCCCAGGTGTGTGAGGCTCACAATAGCCTCTGCCCAGGTGTGTGAGGCCCACAATCCTTCGCAAAAAGTCAAATATATTCGGCTGGAGAGCCCTTTCAGCCCAGAAAACTTGCAGTCAGGAGTTTTTCAACACGGGCTAAAAAAACTGCTATCTCAGTTCAAAACCCATGTTGAAGGTGAACTATTTCCTGTAAGAGTTAGCCCGAGGATGGTCAACTTTGTACTGGTGACCTCTTGTCTGGTTAACTGAAGAGTATCTGATGAACACTTGATGAACACTTCCCTGGGTACTCCCAGCAGACCATGCATGATCTTGTGCATGGTGATCATGTTTCCCCTGTTCCGTCATCCAACTGCATGTTTCATTTAGCGGTTCTTTGTTCTGTTCTGTCAAACGAATATTCTATGCCCTCTTCATTTTCTTTTTTAGATCAATCAAGATGATGTGTCTATTGAAGAAACAAAGACAATGATTCGTGTGTTCGTTTCAAGCTACAAGGCTGTTCACGAGCCTAATGAGAAGCTGTATTATGTGTATATCATTGAAGTGATCAATAATGGCAGATCTCATAGATTAGAGAAAAGGTACAGCAGTTTCCTTGTCTTGCACAAGCAGGTAAGCACTGTGAAAAACGTCTTCTTTTGTCATGTTTCATATTCTGGATCATTATGGTTACTAAATCGCTCACCGACATGTTTGGACTGTGGACCTCTCACTATATGAAATAAACTTGTTGCTGTAAGTAAAATATAAAAAGTATTATATTGTCCATGCATCTGTTGGGCTTTGGTAAGACTGGACAGTGGACATGTTTATGACTGGGCATATTATGTAATCGATATCTCCATAGCCTGCGAGCGTGACACAAAGACAAAGTTGGCTTGACCTTTGTCGATGCTTTAAGGGAACGATGTGTAAACTTTGAACCCTACTGGTGTATATCTGCATGGAGAGGATTGCGCCATCTCAATGACCTGAAATCAAACATATAGCCGATTGACTTGAAGGCAGCATGGTGAAGGCAGCATGTTGAAGACACGGTGAAGGATTGGTGTGATAGGACGCTCATGTCGAACGCGGAATGCCCGGCCCTTGCTCGGTGCCTATCTCTTACATCACCCCGTTCCAGCGCTGTGCTTTAAAGGGAGTTTTCACATTAGCATTATATTGAGGTGAGATAGCCATTTTGCTGGATTTGCATTGAAATTGTAGTTACAAGTAAAACACCCGGCAGAGCTTCAATCAAAGTAAATTTCGAGTTTGGTTTTGAACATCTGCAAAAAATAGGCCCTAGTGTATTAGTTATCGCCGCTTAAAGGGAATAGTTCACTTGAAAAAAAAAAGAGAAAAAAGGCTCAGAAATCGATGAGAGAAGCAAGAAATTAAGTATCATATTACCAGTAAGTCCAAAGAAACCTATATTTTTACGCGGAAAAAGCAATTAAAATGTCCATTATTTGGTGATAAATTCATGCTTTTTTCCTCAAAGTAATGCGAAATCAGCTGGCTGAGAAGCACCGCAACGTCATTGATTTAGTGAAGGGATCGTGTCGTATAAAAGAAAAACATTGGTGGTACTTGCCCGAGTACTTGTTGAGATTGCCTTTGAAAATACAACGCTTTGAAAACCATCACAGTACTTGCATTTAAAGTAGGTATTGTCACTTTATATTTTCACTTTATAAAGTGTAGTGTCCGCTACCGTACTCACTGTCCGTGCTATGGGGCGTCCGTCTGAGCATTATGGTCACAAGGTCATGCACGGTCTTACCACGTCATGGCCGTACCGGGTGTCGCCGGTCGGCTCTTATCACTCAGCGGGCGGCTGCGCCGCGGGCGGCCAATCAAACAGCGGCACGCGCGTGCTGGTACGAGGTGGGGTCGGTGAGTGGGGGAGGGACAAATCAAACAGTTTGTACGCGAGCCTGGAACGTTCAGGCCAGCGCTGAACGTCTCGGCAACGCTCACGAACGTTGTTTATAAAAATGTTTTATAGAAGGACTTAAAAACATCAAAAATCACATGCTAGCATTACCTGGACAAAGTTCATTTCTGCAATAAAAAGAATGAGGTACTGAAACGTATGGTTTTGGTCCAAGCACTTACCACTTTCTACAAGTCTTACGTCATTCTGTGCGTCATAATCATACGTCAACACAGCCAAAATCAGCCAATCAGCGATTGGAGTTACCGGGGTACCCGTCCGACTTTTAGGACTTGCATATTAAATAATTAAGAGGTTCTTGGAAAATGTGAAAGCGTCACAGTCATTTTCGAGCGTGCGCCACACTTGGCTACTTAACTCAAACCCTATGTAAAGGTGACTATTCCCTTTAAAGCGATTCGTCATCTCTCTTTATCCAATGGTTGATGAAAGTAACTTGTTTAACGGTGATCCTTGTTTAATAAATTACGTGTTTTCGTTTCTCGCCCCTGGGTACCGGCTGGAAAGGTTGATCACCGTTGATGACGTCATTTGGTGCTTATGACACAGTTTAGTTGAACTAATGTCCACCCAGAAATTGTTCGAATTCCATCAGGCAACGATATTAATAAAGGCTTAGGTAAAGGTTCGATTAGGATTCATCCATAAGGTTTCAGACGAGCATTGGGACGAATAATTTGCGGACGAATATTTTATCGTGACCAGTGACGTCATCAAAGAGCTGCACCACCTGGCCCTTAATACACTATCTATACACGAGTGCACCGATCGAAGGGCGATAGGTACCTTAGTCAAGATAACTGATGGTTCTGGTATGCTCCGGCTTTATAGCTGTTATAAATAGAATACAAATTTTCCAAACGATGGCCAAAGAATCGACGTGTGCTTTATGGAGCTATCAATGAAAGGACAGTTATATTTTTTAAAGTTTCGAAATCGCCATGATAAACAAATATTTGTTTGTATTTGATGCGCAAGGATTTTATGAAAAAGTTTGTGCATATATTGGCAGCGTGAAGGGTTTTCTTCTTCGGCGAAATTTATTGATATTACGTCATCAATTCAAATATTACAAACTTAACTTTTTAAAATTAAGCACTTACGCGAGAAACAAATGTTCATAATCGTGTTCGGCAGCAATTACTCATTTTGCACCCACAAGGGCGTACATTGGGACAACTGGTTCAGAAAGGTGAAACATTCCCTTAAAGGGAAATAGTACCCCTTCAGATGGGTTGAACTGAATAGCAGTTGGTAGCCCGTGTTGAAAAAAAACCCCAAACTGCAAGTTTCTGGGCTGAAAGGGCTCTCCAGCCGAACATATTGACTTTTATGTCTAAGGGAATGTGGGCTATAAATAAGAGAATGTCAAGAATGTGGGCCTTCACACAACCTGGGCAGAGGCATATACAGTAATTCTTAGCGGACTATACATTTCGAATTCTGATTGGCTGACCACGCGACGTTGCGGAGAGTTACGCATATAGTTTTTGATAAATTAATAATTAACGTCCTTCTGTCCTGAATCGGCCGCGAGCTATGGCTATTTGACATCTATGAAAAGAAGTTGTATTGACAAATATAATAAAATTGTATTTGACAAACAATCAAGATGAAACTATTATCCTTTAATCTTGACACCGCCCCCGTTCCGTCTCTCGGTGCGTCCGCTGGCAGCTGCGGAAGACGCACCAAGGCCCGGTTCCCTCCGAAGCGGGGTGATCCACAACACGGTGAAGGTGCTGGAGCTCGTCGCGCCACTTCGAGGCTTACCTCCAGACGCTGCTGCTGGTGGGCCGCCGCCGACGACCCTGCTCAGGACTTTCCTTCGGCGTCCAAGTCCGCAGAACAAGGTCAGCACGCCTGCATCGGGTCGGTCAGACCCGTGAAACGGAACGGGCAGAGTGGGAAGTACAGGGTCAGGCTAGGGCAACGGGAGGCGAGGGGCAGACTGGACTTTTTGTCGTCAGCCGCAGAAATGGTTAGCACACTGAACTGAGTCGGTCAGGCCCGAGGGAACCGTAGCGGGAGGGGCTGGCTGGGCTTCTTCGCCGTCCAGTCACAGAAAAGGTGAGGACGACGGCGCCGGGTCAGGCCGGGTCAGAGGGGACAAACTGGACCTGCGGCGGATCAGTATAGTGCGTCTAGCCGCAGTCCGTACCGCAGCTCCTAGTCAGCTTAGATGGGATGGGGAGGTGGCTTACTGCTGGACCCGCGGCGTGTTGGGAGAGTTGGGGCATTCCAGGTCAGTCAGTGGAGGGCCTAGACAGGTGGGTGGCCAGTCCGATCAGCCTCAGGGGGTCGGACGTGCCTCGTAACCTATAATTACTGGTATCCGGTTAACTCGTGTCCGGCCAGGTTTTAGGTACTGACATGTATGTAGGCACCGATTAACCAACCGCACCATTCGCCCTGCCTTGTCCAGCCGTCAAAAACCATAACATCCTGAAGTTGTATACTGTACATTTATTTTGTCCTGGCTTCCTGCCAAAATGTCGAACAGAATCTAACTGCTCTGTTGTGCATTTGTGCTTTCTTTAGAGAATGGCACCGCTGTTAAAAAATCGATAGTTTTATATTTATCGTGGACAATATTATTTTTGGTTTTCAAACTGGACTGTTCTGATTAGCGGCTTGCATACCTACCCGTACAGTTAATACACATTGCACACACACAATACGCACGTTCGAGGGCCAGCGTTTTCGACGCCCTCCTAGCGGGACAGCCATGACATTACGCTTCTCGTCAGGAGCGCCAGGTGGCACTTGTGCTCACAATGTGGCTATCCCGATTTATCGGGCCCGGCGAATCAGAGGACAGTCCCAGGGTGTGAACGAAGCGGTACAGGTCACCAAACCTAAGGATCTGTTCAAAGTCGGGCTACACCCCCCCCGTCCCCAACAGCCACGGGGCCGGCGGGCACCACGTTAATCCCCCTGCTGTTGTTGCTGTTGTTCATGGGTTCATGGGCCAATGGGCCATCTTCTCCTTTTAGCATTGACTTGAAGTATGCTGGTGGGTGCTTCAAATATGGTACCAACATGGCGATAGGCTCCGCTTCCGAGTGCGAGAAACGGAAAAAGGCTGAGTCGACCCCGTCGGCTCACGAGTGCGTGCTTCACACACCACATGCCAGCACTTTTTCCCATAATTATATCTGCCCTCGATCTTGGTCGGGCGGGCGGAACGGAGTACGGTTTCACTGGCTGCTTCAGTAGCCAGCAGCGCTGACCGTGCGCTGCGGCGGCGGCAGGAGATAGTCGGGTGTGTGCGCTGCCTCCGTCCGGGACGCCGGACTCTCACGGGACCGCAGCAGTGGGGACAGCTGTGTGCCGTTTACTGTCAGTGGTGGTCCGTCCACAGTACCAGTGGCCCGCTCCGCCACTATCTTCCCGTGGGTCGGCTCCAGGCGTCACCGTCCCCTCGCGTCGGCTCCATTTTCCAGTCTGTTCGAGGGAGAGGGTCAGGAGGCGAGCCACCAGCCGCTGCTCAGCTTCCAGCCGCAGTTCTACTTGGACAGCTCGTCGGACGCCAGTGACGCCATCGTCAGCGGAGTGCTGCTCGCCGTCTACGGCTGAGAAAGTGACGTCATCAGATTAAAGAAGGAAACAACATGACGCCACTACAGGTCAGTGCGATCGAACGCCAATGTTTAACTGTTTACTTACGTGATATTTGTTTTGATCGTTTTGGGTTCTCACTGCTGAAGGTTTTTTATATTTTTGTGTTTGGACGTATTTGAAAGTAGTTTTGCACCACACCATTATATGTCTGGTTTCCTTTAACAGTATATACACATGTGAAATTACACAATTCTATGCATTTTTAAGCATGTTGCGTTTCTAGTGATGCTGTTGCGTTTCTAGTGATGCTGTTGCGTTTCTGGTGATGCTTCTGCGTTTTACAGATGAAAATGGAAGACACACTATAAGTGAAATGGGTAGATTGGGCTCACTTTTTTAGTTGATAAGTTTTAGGATAAATTACTACATAGTTATAAAATGCTTCACAAAATATTGTATGTGCCCTGGTAACCACAGCGACTAGTTTGAATCTGTCCTGGTTATATTTATAGCTCATTTATATCGTAGGAAATGCATTAAACATTCCCTAACCTCCCGTGTGTCTCGGCAGGTTCGTCAGCTGATCACCTTCTGTCTGCTCTGGGTCGGCTATTCGCTCACCTACTTCCTGCGAAAGCCTCTTGGCGTCATCAAGGCCGACCTTCGCGACCAGGCCGGCCTGAACGAGGCCCAGCTCGGATGGCTGGACGCCGCCCTGCTAGCGCCCTACGCGCTGGCGCAGATGGCGCTGGGGCCGACCGGCGAGCGACTCGGGCCACGACGCACGCTCGGCTTCGGTCTGGTGGTGGCCGGCGGTGCGATGCTGCCGTTCGGCCTGTGGGGCGGTCCAGCAGCGATGGCCGTGATGCTGGCGCTGAACGGCGCCGCCCAGTCGTGCTGCTGGCCGGCCTGTGCGCGCTCCCTGTCCGACTGGTTCCCGGACGACCGCAGGAACTCCATGTTCGGCCTGTTCGGCACGTCAGCGTTCGGAGGAGGCATCATGGGCACGGCGCTGGCAGTGTATCTACAGCAGCCTACTGTGGCGGCTGGTCACCTGCTGCCCCTCCTCCTGCTGTGCTTCGGTCTGCTGTGCTGCTGCGCTTGTACTCGCCGACGAGCTCGGTGTCACTGTGCACGAGAAGGAGTCGCCGGCGGCCAGGGCGACGTCCGGGACCGCGATCGAGGGGCTGACCTGGCGTGACGTGTGGCGGATCCCGGTCATACCCGAGGTGGCCGTCAGCCTGTTCTTCCTGAAGCTGGTGCGCTACGCCATGTACATGTGGCTGCCGATGTTCCTGTCGCAGGAGCTGCACTACAGTCGCGAGGCGGCCGGTCTGATGTCGCTGTCGTTCGACGTGGGCGCCATGCTCGGCTCAGCCGCCATAGGACTCGCCGTAGACCGTCTGTTCGCCGGCCGCGCGCTCACTGGCTGCCTGCTGAGCGCCGCCGCCTCTACGCTGGCCCTGCTGCTGTTCTCGCTGACCAGCGGCTGGGGCGCGCCGGTGAACGCCCTGCTGCTGCTGCTGGCCGGCCTCTTCAACGGCGGGCCAGACACGCTGCTGGGTGCGGCCATCCCGACCGAGCTGGGCCGGCGGGACGAGCGCCGCGCCGCGCAGGCCGCCTGCGGAGCGGTGAACGGGTTCGGTAGCGTCGGCACCGTTACCGGAAGGTCCGCTGCTGGCGCCGTGGGCCTCCACCTCGGCTGGCGGGCCGGTTTCTCTCGAGGTGCTGTCCAGTGGGCTGTCAGTGCTGTGCGTGCTGCGGGCCGATGTGGTGGACCGTCGCTGGAAGCGGTTACCGGGCCGCGCCGCTTCACGACACCGTGTGAGGCGGTGAGGGCCAGACTGTGGTCCCACACGCTGGGGCGGCGAGGTGGGGCTTCAAAATGCCGACGCCTTGCCGTGTGACACGGAGGAGGTGCTGACCTGTGAACAGCTGTAACAGGAATCCGTGTCTGAGGGGGAGTCTGCAGTGGATGGGCGACTCGAGGTGGACTGGAACCGAGCAGAAGCCCAGAGTGGTGTACATAGGTGTGTGAACAACAGGCCAGTCTGAAGAAAGTGACGGTAGTAGTGACTGTGGATGTGACTGTGGATGTGACTGTGGCAGTGACTGTGGATGTGACTGTGGCAGTGACTGTGGCAGTGACTGTGGCAGTGACTGTGGCAGTGACTGTGGCTGTGGCAGTGACTGTGACAGTGACTAGCAGTGACTGTGACAGTAGCTGTGACTGGCAGTGACTGTGGCTGTGCGTCTACCACCCCGCCACCTGTGCTGTGTTCCCGTAACGCTGCCGTCGGTACCGCTAGGTGGCACTGCAGAGTGCAGACCCTCCAGACTGTGACGAACATCGTATGTATCATGACACGACACCACAAGGGCAGCTGCAGTGGAGGACGACTTGCTCCCGCGGTGCCCGCCTCATGATTAACGGCATTCTCGGCGTCACCGCTGTACCCCATCCACCAGTGGAAGTCTCCTGGTCGGACTGAGCGATGGCCTATCCGCCGCGATCAATGTACAAATGTGATGGTAACCTGGCATCGACTGGCCACCGTGTCACATGTTCGGCCCCGCGCAGTGGCGGCGGCTTACTCGATAGAGCACGCGTCTATCATAAATACTCGCTGCCCAGTATGGATGGCGTGCGCTGTTTGGCGGCAGGGGCGGCCTGTTTTGTAATTGTAATGTAAGCCTTGACGTGTATATCGCTTCAGTAGTCACATGAACAATGTCGCCGGCCGCGCGCCGGCTTTTCATCTATAGCTTTGCGATGCAGGCATTCCAAGAGTTCGGCTAGGTTCGATTGCCAGTGGGGCGCACTGAACCTGTGATCTGCGATCGTCGGTTTCGTTTTGCATTGCAATGGTTCAACGTTTGTGGTCCATTAAAAAACGTGTGATATTTCACATGAATCAAAGTCGCCCAAATCATGTCGCCAAAGTCATGCTTATACCCGTTGATGGCACCGCTGAATTTGTGCACTGCGACGTTGCTGTGCAATTTGGTCTCAACTTGATTACTCAGGT
>VOPJ01003556.1:0-97717 GCA_014673585.1 Semibalanus balanoides
GGGGAAGGCTGAATCTGCCCCGCAGGGAATATGGCTGAAATCATTAAATGCATAGGTACTGCAGAAATAGACGCAAAATAATGTGAGTTTTGTTGCTCTGAGAGGTGGCAAGTATGTAAATTGATCACATCGCTGCAACTTTATTAGTCACAGAAGTGAAAATATACTCTTGCATTAGATCGGTACAGGCAACTCGGTGGTGATTGGGTTGTTTGCTCTCCTGTCACACGCTTACGCTTGATTTGAGTTGTGACCATTGCATTTGGATCATTGCATCTCTATTGTCTTTTCTGATCTCGCCTGAGATAACATATTTCAATTCAGCGCACCAAAAAGGCCGTACATACCCATTTTCATTGTCTTACATGCTGTCAAAGTCAGCTTTCGAGCCGTGTCGCGCTAAAAGGGCAAATCCGCCCACTGTGCAGTGGTCCAAGATCTGGGATCTTGTTGGATCCTGGATCCTACAGGATCATTGTAGGAACTCATTAGAAGTTGGGGGCAAAAGGCCTTTTGAAGTCGATTTTTTCCATGCAACGTCCATAGGCGTAATGTTAAAATCTGAAAATGTTTGGGGGCAGTTACCCCCCTTGCCCCCCGGCTCCTACGCCTATGGATCCTATTAATTTTGGATCATGGAAAATTATTTTTCGCGAGATCATATGGATCTTGGATCCTGGAGAAGAAGAAAATCGTGGGATCCTGTGGATCGTGGACTCCGGAAAAAATAGTTTGTCGGGGGATCTTGTGGATCTGAATCGCTGGGTTCTAGATCCCTTATATTTGATTTCATTTCTGCCAGTCGAGCCTCAGGATGAAATAAACCGACCATGACGAGGTCAGCGAATTCCATTGGGCCGTTAGCAAATGCTTCCTCGTGTTGCCTGGCTGCGCGCAAACAGGTTGCCATTTGTCATGGTGTGGATTAGTGGTGTGTTGTGTGATGCTGCGGATTACGCAGATTACCAGCTGACAGCACGGGAAAACCAGTCACGTGCCTGCCGCCGGTCACCGCCGCCGCCGGTCACCGCCGAGGTGTGAAGAAGCAAAGCTGCACGTGTAACTATGCACACCCGGCAGCCGGACACGGGTGGAAACCAGATATACCTACATGAGCTACATAAGCTTAGGACGCTTTCAACATATGGGATAAAGTATTGCATTGAATATAGGTATTTGTTTGATCAAACTTTTCTCATGACTGATCTAAGCATCTTAGATGTTAACACAAAAGTACGAAGTGAATGTTCGTGAGATTGTCCAATAGCAGCGGCATTATATTCTATGTATATTGTTAGCCAGTTAACCCGCGCCGGGCCGATGCTCGGCGCCACCTTCCTCGGGCCGGGGGTGTTTCGACACCCCCTTCTAACTCGGCTCCTATGGGACCTAGACATAAACCAAACAATAACCGTTCGAAGCCGTCAAAAAGGGATTTTGGGAAACTATTTCGGTGAAGTTTTGGCTCAGTCAATATTTAGAGTTACCAGAGTTCATCAAAGGTCAAATTTTTCCAAATTCCCAGATTTAGACATAGCTCCAGATTACCCATAATATCTCGGAAACTATGATAGCTAGAGTTAAACAAGAAAGAAGCATTAGATAGATATTTTGAATTTGCAATCGCACCTGGTCTCATAATTTGAGCTCAGAATCAATACTAGGCTCACAGAGGTCATCAAAGGTCAAAAATGCATTTTTTTGTAAAATATGTTTTCCTGAATAGCATTTTATCTGAAAATGACACATAAATGATTTAACACTATCGTTTCCTGCCAAGACGCTTTTGAAACAATACCCTGATATGACCCTCGGAAGATCAACTTTCAAAATTTGACCTCAGTCAAGGTCATTTGGTGACCCAGATAGGGTTCATGTTTGCATATGGGCGACGCGACAGACGATACAAATACAGTGGTGTCATCCTGCTGTCTCTATCTTCATTATACAGAGTATTAGCAAAATCATTGCTGATTGACCTTTTCAGAAACCTTCAGATGACCTTGTAGAGATCTTTTAGAAACAATCGCACCTAGGTCATTCAGAATAAGCTAAAAAAAACCATGATTCTGAAATAATCAGCCTGATCCGATGCATACTTTCAGAATAAGAAGCATCTGTTTATTTTTCCCATTCACTTCATAATGGGAGGTCCAGGAGATTGGACCTGACCTTAGGTCACGATAATCAAAAATCCGAGATATAAAAAAACTTTTAGATAAGTCATGCTCTTATGAACACTGTAAGTACCGAAAACCAATCCGCTAAAAACTGTGGCTTTGTGGAACCGCAAACTTTTTCGAGGTGGGGTCACTTGACCTAGCCCTTGGTGACGCCTGAACCTGACATGACCTATTGTTCAAAACTTTTTGACAGCGTACAAAAGAGTGATCGACAGGTACTTCAAAAGTTTTGGCGGCGCTACGCGCCGCCGTTTTCCCGATATCCAGGAAAAACCTGAGGGGGGGTGTCTAAACACCCCCCCCCCGGCCCGGCGCGGGTTAAGCGAAATCGAAAAATGTATGAACTTGATCTCCTTGCATACAAAGTCTGAAATGAAGATAAGCAAATCTAATTAAATGCGTAGTTCACGAAAAATATGATATATAGAGCAATAACTGCAACGGAAAGCATAAACATACAGTGGGTAGTATTTCGAGATAAGGCATGATACAAAGTTAAATGTGCTTTGTGAATTTGTGGTAGGTCATAACGTTCGTATAACAGGATTACCAAACCCATTGCGATATGATCTCCACAAATATATTAACGTCAACCTGCCTTCAGATGAGCATAGATGCACAATCAACCATTCCATAAATCGTGCTCCCACTATATAATAAACATTAGGTACCACTGACACTTATGGATTCAGCATTTAACACTTCGGACAGGCCCCTTGTGCATGATATTGGATAAGCTCAAGACTTATAACAAAACTCTCCCTGACATTGCCAGGTGTTACTCACTACTCAGTACTCACAAGCATCCGGCTCGTGGTCCTCTTTTCTGCCCTCATCAAGCCGCTTGCTGTTAAGGGCTTAGTGTAACGTTTTTGACGAGATGGTTGTACGTTCACTGGTCAGTCATGCGGTACCTAATCCCAGTGACAGGCTGTCTCCTATCGTCAGCACTCAGCACTCACTCTGCAGCGCTTTTGTCCCTGGGAAAACACCAATACACCGTACTCGACTATATCTCTCTCGTGTATTTTAGTCGCCCGCAAGGTAACCAGGATCTTGGTAAGCGGTTGTCAATCAGCCATGTATAAAAATATGGGTATGCGTGGCCCGACCCGGCCCAACCTGACCCATGGCGACGCTTTGAGAAGCTCATATCTTCTTTGCTGAGCAGCCCTATCCATCAGGGTCCGGTTGACATCTGGGTCATTGACATGACCTCACAGGTCACATAATTACCCATAGGTAGGACCTTACAATCTGGTATCAACGGCATCCTCTCATCACCAGTAGGCAGCATCACACGCGTTTTTTAATCGGAGCTCTAGCTTGATTAGGGGCGAAACGCCAGACGGGTAGCAGCCAGGGGCTCGTACCCCCCCCCCCCCTCCCGTAGTACCCCCTCGCACGTCACTGGTCCGTAGACATTGGACGCTGCACTGGCGAGGGTCAAACCACTTGCCAGTGTGTAGTTTCCTATTCAGTTGGCGGGGGGTTCTTCAGCCCCCCCCCCAACTTGCCTTCAGCCCCAACTTGGATGAGGAAGTACATAGGTCAAATCCGGGGAAAAAACTGTATTTTGTATAATTTGATAGTTCTTCTAACGATTTTTCCCAGCTCAGCCCCCCCCCCAACTTTTCTGGAGAAACTACGCCCCTGCCACTAACCCACTGACGCCAGTGTCCGCAAACAGCAAGCGTCATTGACGGTCAGGTTTCCAAAGGTCAGACTTCATCCGAAAATCTATCAAACCCGAACGCGTGCGCGTTTGACAGCTATCATGGTACCGAGGTAGTTATGCTTTGTAATTAACTAGAAATTAAGACCAACTCAGCTTCATTATTCGTATCAGTATATCCCTGCCTCATGGTTTGTGTGGCAGGCTTCGGTTTCAGAGTGCAATACTGAGCAAAGCTTGTTGCTTCTACCCATAGCTAACTAATGCAACGCCAATGAACAGATAATTTTACCAGTCCGCCTTGTGTCAGTTGGGATGGGGAGGATAAGTCGGAAGTCCCTCCCGCAATGCTGCCATATAACATTGGGCCGAGGCCATCATGCTTTAGAGTACAAAAATACTGGAACATGACAGAAAATAACAGCTTCAATGAAACTGCACTGATTTAATCATTGAACACATCTTACAGAATTACACTCATCAGCTTGAAAGATAGCAGGTGGTTGATTAGGAGCTGGTTATAGCTGTTCTCTCTGCGGTCCTGTGGCCGTGTTAGTGCAATGATGACGCACCAGCGGCGTAATTACCCAGCGGGGGATGCCGGATTACAGCTGGAGCTGAAGATCCGGTCAAGGGCGACTTTTATCGGCGTGTTCGTTTGAGTCAAAGTTTGTTGTCTCATTTATTGGCGTCTTCCAACGTGTGCATGATTGCATGGTGAATTAGATTCCTTTCAGAAAGATACAATACTGAATGACAGAATGAAGGGAATGCTGAAAACCAAACAACAATTATTTATCTTGCTAAGTTTGAAACGATTAGCCAACGAAGAGCGAAAGAAAAACACAATTCTGATGCACCATCAGCACCATCCGCACTGCACCATCCTGATCCTTCCATCCACTCCCTGGCCTCTAGCCGATCAACTCATCAGAGTTCATCATGGGTCATGGGTTCATGGTTCTATAGGACGGGCTGGGCTGGGGGTTGGTGGGCCCGTGACGACACCATGCACCTCACGAAGCATCGCGACAGCCACTGGTGGTGACACCATGGGTCACATCATGTGCAATGAAGGTACGAGAGTGTATGTGCCGGCACGTCTAAATGAATCATTAAATCAATAAACGCGTTAACCTTGTGAATGCGGGGCAAATAAGTCGAGCAATTACACTGCTCGTTTTCCTTTCTTACTTTTTACGTGTTTAACTTCAATAATCAATACCATGTTGAAATTCGTAAACTATCCAGGAAACTGTGTCGGATCATATAGCCAAAGTTTGGAGATAACTCGAATCTCGATCGTGCCCAGGTAGTTTCGGTCTCGTGCATGCGATGTGTGACAATGCAGTTGCTGAGTCTATAGATTCGTTAGGTTGTCAAATGGCACAAGAATGGCAGTAGCACTATACGTGATTCAAAGTTTCCCACAGCTGCCCGGCTCATACTTCCACAAGTTACTTACAAACTTGCTATTTTAACTCGAGCTAAGCTGATAATCGCATTGAACTGGAAACACTACTAACATGCTGTGACACTTCCCGCTTATGCACGCTCGGCACAGCACGGATTACATCCGTCGGTGCATTTTAAGCAGCCTAAGACACTAAGACAATGATCTAGCAAGGAATGCTCATGATTTTTTCCCGCTTGACCAGAAGTTTCCTGTGAGGCGTTCAATCGCTAGAGCTTGATTCATTCTTACATAACTGAACTAAGATTCTGCTTGCTAAAGGGTCAATCTATTAATGATTAAAAGTCCCTGGTCAGTGGGCCACCACGCGGAGAGTTGAAGTGAGCTGACTGATATGTCTGGGAGGAGAGGGTACCTATGTGCGTCTGAGGTCATCACACTGAAGTGGCTGGGACTGGAACTGGAAAGCCTTGGTGAAGATGGTTGGTACAGTCTGTACCTACCAAGGCTTTCCAGTTCCAGTCCCAGCCACTTCAGTACAGTCTGTACCTACCATCTTCACCAAGGCTTTCCAGTTCCAGTCCCAGCCACTTCAGTGTGATGACCTCAGACGCACATAGGTACCTCTCCTCCCAGACATATCAGTCAGCTCACTTCAATCTCTTCCACGTGTTTTGTTGCCCGCTGTTACAGGGACCTTATAAGTTTGTCCGGCAAGTTCCGGTTACTGTTTTTCCTGAAGCAGTTACCAGCTGGATCATTAGGATCAGAGGAAAGGTTCCCCAGACCCAGGCTTGGAATATGTTTTGTCGGCTAGTTCGGGCCGTTTCTCCTGAGCAGTACCAGCCTGGATCATCAGGATCAAGAGGGAAAGTCCCCCAGCTTTCGCGGACAGGCTGATCAGCTGCCAAGGACAGAAAAGCAGTGTCTCGGTACTCTGTGAAATCCCGAATGCATAAAAAAAAATGAAAACAGAAATGCAGTGAAATCCCGAATGAAATGCATGCAGCGTTTTGAGACCCTGTATGTCGACGATTTTTTTATTCGTCAAACTCTGCGAAAATTTGTTAGAGAAGGTGCACCAAAACAAACAGCGCTGGAAAGAGAATCGAGGTAAATGCGAAGAAAGAACGTACCTAACTCAGATTTACGCACAACTAACATTTAATTCAGGCGAACTGTTTGACGACAAAAAAACGTCGACAAAATCAATATAAATGCATCTAATTGATTGCCTTCATTTGGCAATAGCGATAGATGAGCTGTGCTTCATCCTCCTGGTCTACAGTGGAAAACGGAGGCGCCGAGAACTCATGTCGCTTCTTATGGCAGGATTATGAAGCAGGCGAGATGACCGGCTGGTATGCAACGCATAGGCGATCATGTGGCGATCACGAGATACGCTCCTACACCATAGCACCGGTTCAGGTAACATCGCACGAAGTTGAATGTCACAGTAATTATATGAGCTGTCCCTCATCACGATTAGCATTGTACCGTCAGCCACATTAGTCATTGCCTTATTTGTATGTAAGCGTTCGGTATGTGGTCATCCACTTCTTTTGCTTGACATTCAATCGCATTGAGAGATTGTCTTCGATATTATCCGAGATGAGGCTATGACATTGAGAGATTCAGGGGCGGATCCAGGGGGGGGGGCAAAGGGGCCATGCCCCCCCAACCACCCCAAAATTCGGCGCAAATTTGACCACATTTCCTGAGTTTGTCGTAAAACTAAGCAACTTTTACTAGAGCAAGTTGTTTTTAAATCAGTTATTGATACCATAAGCAAAGTGAAATCCGATGAAGTTTTCAAATTATGCGATAATTTTTTGGGATTTGCCCCCCCCAACTTGTCAAAATCACACTTTCTGGATCCGCCAGTGGAGAGATTGTGTTACGATATGTTCTGAGACGAGGCCGAATAATTATCAGCTCATCCTCAACGCATTCGTTCATCAGGGTTGTGCTTGACTCACAGTTGGTAAGTAAAATTTGACTCAAAACTGACTCAATTCAACTTGAGCCAGAGTTGAGTCGCTTTAAAAAATAATGTCTCAACTCGAGTCAGAGTCAAGTCGCTTAACAAAAAAAAAATCGGATTGAGTTGAGTCAGAGTCGAGTCACATGGATGTCGCTTGAGTCAAAGTTAAGTCGCCTGGATGCTGCTCAAGTCAAAGCTGAGTCGACTCATCATTTACGAGTCAAAGTCACATCTGAAGGAGAGAAGAAAAAAAGCAGTTGGCAGCAACTAAATAATAAAGGGGTCCAAACAATGTTCTAGAGTGTGCATGGGGCTGTGAGCTCAGATGCTGTTCAAACCCTTATAAGGGTTTGCATAGTATATACGTCTATGCTATAGTATAGACGTGCCAGTAGGTAAGAACCTTGCAAGTCAATTATACGGCCCAGGTAACATCCTCACATAGTTTTATCAAAATCTGAGATGTATCATGTAGTGCTTTAGCAAGGAATATAATACATTATATATTAATATAATACATTACAAAAATATGAGATGTATGGAGTATGGCGTAATGGCTCGGTCGATATGTTATGGAATGCTCCAGTTTTTCGCTTGAGGGTAAATGGCTCGAGCGTAGTCTGATCTTAGTTATATAGGTGTGCAGTGTTGACTCGGAGGTTCACTTCAGTCCCACACGCTCTCCCGTATGCACTTGACTGGGAGGGCGTCGGGCGCTTGTGTTCCGCGACGGTGTTCCGGGACATAAAGGCAGCGGGATTTGATACAGAAGAAACTGTTTCGTGCCTGTATCGAAAACATTGGATATTATTTGTATTGTCATCCGATGATAGACGCAGGCTTAGGAAAATATAAATCTTGGTTTTCGTAACTTGTTTTTCATTGATAAATTTGACGATTTTCCAATGTAATATGTATTATGGCTACAACTATATATACGACGTATTATTGACGTCGAAATACAGCTCTGCTTTCCGACGGTCAATAACACGTCGATAATTGTAGCCATGATATACAATTGTACATATTTCATGACATCCTTAGAAGCCCGGGTTGCATAGGTTTTGACCGCCCTGGTCAACAGTATTTACGGCTGTGGCAATCACAAGTAATATCATGATATTTCTTAAATTGGTTTATCAAACATGCATTCTGTGTTCCGTTCTTTGCATTATATCCTTACATATCAATGTAATTCTGGTTTGGTCAGGTCTGGTTGATTGCGTCAGTTATAGAATCATTTAATTTCGCTCAATCTATATCCTAAGACAAACATGACTGGCATGCAAAAAGAAGATCCACACATGTAAAAGTTTGGATTCAAAATGTGTGATATCAATCGAAAGCTTGTGTTGCAGTGCGCCTATTGATGTATCAGCAATCAGTATAAGCACTTCTTAAAAAACGTTCAAAAACGTTTCCCGAAGACACCTGGGATAGGGGGTCCCGCTGGGTAGCTGCCCCCCCCCCCACACTTTTTATGGCGTTCCTACGCCTATGATGAATAGAACAGCCTCATTACACTTCCGACAGTAAATTCTGCGGGTGAAGGGAAATCACGCCTCGACCAAGGCCAGGACACTTCATAAGGGAGTTGGCAAAGGCAAGCACAAGGGGTGGAATTTATATCCTTGGGGAGGGCCGAGCCCCCCCCCCAATCTTGTCAAATTTTAACATTAGGCCTATGGCGTTGCATGGTAAGAGCTGATTTACAATCTATCGAATTAACATTAGAGCCCCCGAGCGATTTCATAAAGTTCCGCTTGTGGGCAAACACATTTATGCTGGCTAGTTTAAAGTGTGACGCAGTTTAGCACTGCTGAGATTAATGCGCAAAAGACAGGCTCACAGTTAACTTCCTGGGCGTAATGCTCATTTCAATCTCATCACGCCTGTTGATCCATCGCCTGCACGGTAAGCTTAGTCACGCTTTGAACAGCTTAAAATTCACTAGCTGATAAAGACCCACCACAGTATGTTACATCATGCATGTCAGCCCAAATATAATTCGATTTAAAGGGACACTGCCTCTTACGGATGATATCGCAAAAACTGGCTTAAACAAGACCTAAGGACAGCGTTATATTTTGAATTGCCATCAAAGGCTTACCCAGTCAGCGCAAATAATACCAGTAAAGCGCCGTAGTTGGCGATGAACGAGCGAGAGCGAAGGAAATGTATGGTGAATTTAAAATCAATCGGGGAAGTAGTTTCTGAGATACAAAAAAGGTGCGCACGTGTGCACGTGCAGAGACGCCCATCCCTGACTTATGGAAATGTGGCGGCTGAAAGGTCCCTAGCCACACATCAAATTTGAACACAATCGGCTCAGCCGTTCCTGAAATATATAATAGGTGTGTGCACGACGCACGTGCGCACGTGCAGAGCCACCCCACCGCTGACTTGTGGAAAGGCGGTGGCTGAGGGGTCCCTAACCACACACCAAATTTGAGCACAATCAGCCCAGCCGTTGCGGAGTTCTTGCGACAAAACACCTTTCAACACCCCTCACGCGGCACGCGCCACGCGCGGTTGTAGCCACCAACATGAGTCGGCACTGGTAAAAAAAAAAACAGGGTAGGTTAGATGGGGCTTCAGCAGCAAAGCTTGTCAATCGGACGTGCAGTTGCAAAGATATGAGCTTCTCAAAAGCATCACCACGGGTCGGGTCGGGTCGGGTCGGGTCGGGTGGGGTTGGGTCGGGTCGCTCACAATCAGATTTTTACCAGCATGACGCCTTAAACGGCGAAGGACGAGCAAGCCCGAATGAATCCGCGTCAATTTATCACCCGTCCAACGGAGGTTCGTTCAGTGCAAAGCATGCTTTTAAAATCTTTCGCTATGTGTTGTTTTGTCATCGCAAATAGATCCAAACTAAAGCGATACTAGTTTTGCAGCATTATTTTTAATTTGCAATTATAAGCTTTATGCTTGAAGGCATGAAGCTAACATTTTGGGTGGGTATTAGATGGATTTGATTACGCTTTACAGCTGCATCATTTTTATCGTTTAGCACCCTTTGGTTTTGACGCTACGGCGGTGTAATGAAGAAAATATTATAAATTCGGCAATGTAAATATTACATGCGGATTTTGACGGCGAAATACTGTATTGAAACATAATTTTTTTGCATGCATTTTAGAGACGGTACATTGGTCTACACTTTGGCGTTTGTTTCATCGCTTCACGTCCCATATGTGCTGAGAACTGATTTAAATTGTGAAGAAGTCATAAACCATGAATTTGCGCTTGTATAGCCATTAACTTTGCACGTACCACGCACCGCTGATCGACACATAGTGCATACGCTTGGCGGATCGTTTCTCTACACATCTGTGTTTGACCCGTGTCTTTAGCGACTTTTGGTTGCCTGAGATAATAGGTCCGGTATTGCAACGATGTTTTTGTGTAGGTAATTTTCGTGGACGGAACAGGGGTGCACGTGCGCACGTGCAAGTGTAACCCAGATTTTAGACCTGTGCAACATTGCCAGTGGTGTGGTCTCAAACCTGAAACCGCACACCAAATTCGAGCACAATCGGCCCAGCCGTTGCGGAGTTTTTGCGACAAAACACCTTTACAGCACCCCTCACGTGGCACGCGCCACGCGCAGCGGTAGTCACCCACATGAGTGGGCACTGATACAAAAATGATCGGATGGGGCTTCTCAGCAAAGCAGCCCGCTTGTCAATCGGACGTGCGGTTGCAAAGATATAAGATTCTCAAAAGCGTCGCCACGGGTTGGGTCGGGTTGGGTTGGGTCGGGTTGGATTGGGCCGCTCATAATCAGATTTTTCCCATATACCACGTAAAGACGAGCGATACACAACGAAAAGACGAGTGAGCGCTTCGCGCTCGCTCGTAACAAAACAGACGTTTATTTCATTACAGCGAGGGCAAAGCGCGAAATGAGTCCTCACTGAATACCGGATTTTTCTCACATATAAGCGGCCGACCCGACCCGGCCCGGCCAGACCGCGACGCTGGTCAGAAGCTTATATCTTTTGAACCTCGCATCCGATTGACAAGAGGTCTTCACCATCTGATAGCCCCATGCAATTACATCATGATTATTGACATGTTTTTGTAACGTGAGGGGTCAGCATGGCACGTGACACGTGCCGCGTCAGGGGTGTCAGAAGATATTATCCTGCTATAGCTGAGAAACGTCTGGACCAATTAAGCTGAAATTTGGTGTGCGGTTTTAGATCACATCATTGGCAATGTTGCACAGGTAAAACTCTGGGTCACGTTGCACGAGCGCACGTGCACCCCTGTTCCGTCCACGAAATCACCTACAAAAACATCGTTGCAATACCGGGCCTATATCTCGGCAACCAAAAGTCGCAATGACACGGGTCAAACACAGATGTGCAGAGAAACGATCCGCCAAGCGTATGCACTATGTGTCGATCAGTGGCACGTGTTACGTGCAAATTTACCGGCTATACAATTGCAAATTCATGGTTTATGACGTTTTCACAATTTAAATCAGTTCTCAGCACCTATGGGACGTGAAGCGATGAAACAAACACCAAAGTGTCAGACCAATGTACCGTCTCTAAAATGCATGCAGAAATCTTATATTTTTAATGGCATTATTTCGCTTTGAAAGTCCAACCTGTCTATTTGCATTGCTGATTACTTATATTATTCCTTCATTACAACCGCCGTAACATCAAAACCAAAAGGGTTGCTAAAGAACGATACAAATGATGCAGCTGTAAAGGGAATCAACTCGCATCTGGATAGCCCACCCAGAGAATGGTGGTGAATTTTCCCACAAGCCATGAAGCGGCTGTTTATAGGATTGTGCAAATAAAGAAATCACGGCTGGCAAAGCCTATTTAGGTTCGAAGGTCTCAGATTTAGCATTCGTCGATCTATTTGCGACGGCAGAAACAACACAATTGAGTCGAATGAGTAATGTGCAAAAGCATGCTTTTGCGACAAAGAACGATGACGCTGTCAACAGGGTTGGGCGGGTGATAAATTGATGCGGATTTATTCAGACTCGCTCGTCCTTCGCCGTTTAAGGCGTCTTACTGGTTTATTATAAGAATATAAGAACTGTTTACGATTTATACTTACCACTACGTAGAAGGAAAGTGGAAACGTTTGTTCAAATTAACTGCAACAGACCAACCATCAACTGACGCTATTGCAATTGGATGAGGCGGCGATGCACTTATACATTGTGGTTCCTGTTACTGCATGAAACGAATCTGACGCATCTGTCGCTCTCGAGTTGTAGGAACCTCGATCGAAAGAATTACAAATGATGGGAAATCAAAATCTCTTCGGAAAGTCAAAATCCCTCTGGAATTAATATTAATCTCTTCGCAATTAATATTTTCTTTATGCCAATTATTGGGCTTAAATCAGGTATTTTCAGACATGAAATGTTTTCTGACATCACAAAGCTCGACAGAATGCCTAACAAAAATATAACTAAAGTGTAAGTGTTGCACAACGCTGCAATTAATTGATTTTGGTGCGTAGGTAGTGGTGAGCAGACTCGTCACGGTCATTGGCTGGAAGAAAACAGATCTTTGAACGATGATATTGGGCGACTGGGCGCGAACATCGAAAAACGGACTTAATTGTGTTAATCAGATGCGATTGCTCCTTAACATATCAAATTTTACATTAAAGAGACAGTGTCCCTTAAAGGTTTCCCCCGAAGTGAGAATGCCGACTTGCATTTTGTTTTGCTGTGTACATGTACAAGTAACAACAATCGTCTTATGGTCAACAATGGTCAACAATGGATTTATCATTTTTGTATCTGTGAAAACCAAACCTATCAGCGTAATCAATCCCGTTCTTCGTTCAACTGGCATATATGACATGAGATATGCTGCTAGTTCTTTACAGTATTTCAATAAAGCACCGTTCACCTTGAATATGCAAGGAAAATGAGGAACAGTTTAGTCCTTACGTTGACGAGGAAACAAACACATGTTCATCATACTTAAAGCCAACAATGGGATGCCCTGTCAGGGCAAGTGACTTTGTTCAGCTCCTACCTTGACCCAGACATCATAATTATGACCTAAATAACAGACAGACGGAGAAGCCTTCTGAAGGAGACACGGTGTGGCCGTGTGATCACAGATTATCTACCATGCCAAACTCCTGGGTGCGCCGCTGGCAGGACTTATGCTCGTGCCTCTGTTAAAGCCCTCACTCTCACCCAACGGCCACTGAAATTTATTATCAGGTCAGTGAAATAGCATTGTCTAGTCAGTGGAGCCCTGACATTTACCGATGAAGATGCATACAAATCAATGAAGGAAGTAGTGACGGGATGCCTTGCACGGGCTTCCCAGTATGTTGTGCAGTGTGAACCAATGGAAGGCGTCTAAGTATAATGCTATACGGTGCACGAGGCTGGGAAACGGAGAAAGCAGTGGGATGGGCGCTACTGCCGTTTCAAATTTCGAAGTTCGGAAAATAACAAAATACCACTATCGTGTCATAGCCATTATCGCAAGAACTGTTTATGTCGACATCGTTCCAACTTAAGAAAACTCTTACTGATTCCTTTATCACTGCCAGTTCTGTTGTATCTGGCCGGGTCTCGAGTCACTAGTCAGATATAGGGGAAGATGGCCATATTGAGCTACCCTAAGAAAAAAATGCTGCTGCTCAAAAGCCATAAAAGATGAAAACTTGTGCCTTGTGGGAATGTAGGCTTTCTCAGTTTTCCAAAACATTATCGGATGATTTCTCTATATTTCTACACAACGTTACCTACATGATAACATTATTTGCATCTTATGACAGAAATGAAATTTTTGAAAATGTTGCAAAGGTCGCAATGTGGTTGGGATTGGGGAGTGAATTATTTAAGCCATTTTTGCCGCCGCTGATTGGCTGACAGCTTCTTCAAGATTTTGGTCCTGGGAGAAAAACAACTTGTATTCTCAAACCTTGGCTGGATTGCCTGCTGCGAGTACGATAACAGAGGACTTGCTTGTATTCAAGTCGCCAGAATTGTCTACAAATATTGTGCCTATTCACTCTCTATAGCTCAATAATAACGTAATTGTCCCCCATGTTACTTTTCGAGAAACAAATGTCCCCCATCGTTTTCAGCAGCACTTATTATTATTTTTACTGCAACGGGAGTATATTTAACGACTTGCAGAGAAGTGAAACATTCCCTTAAAGAGGAAGTTTAATGACGGAATATATGGCGGTCCAAGATATGTGTGAGAAGTACATATACAAATATATAAAAAATACGCTGATTTTTTTGGTGTAAAAGCCCACTACCTGTCCCCAGCCCCATTGTCGAACACGTACAGTCGGTCTATTATGTATCTTCCCCTTTTAGTTTTTATAACTCATCTAATTTCACTTCTGTGCACATGAAGGACTGATTTAAAGGCGCACAGTGGTACTTACCATAGGTAATAAGGTACCACATGTTCCCTTGAAATCAGTCCATTCATGTTCACAGAATTTAAATTAGAGGAGTTTTAGAAACTAAAAAGGGGAAGATACATAATAGACCGACTGTACATACGATAATTTCGCTACCTACGGTAGGGTGCAATCGGATTAAAATGTGTCCACCTCCACGTAAAGTGCATGTTTTATAATTTGAAATAAATAAATAAGGACTGAATACAGTGAAACGTGCCATTGTATTATAATCATCGATCTCTGGCTTTTGGCTCTCCTCCACACTTCATGTGAACTTGGCATTGACATAGCAAGGATTACATTGTATGGTGTTTCTAAATTGTTTTTTTCTATAGAATCTATCAGTTCTTACGCGATCTTTTTCCAATGAATGGTCCAGGCCTTCGTTTTTGAAGCACCCTTCGATGTTTACATCAGTTGTTCGACCGACTCATATGGCCTGATCGCCCTGATCGCCCTGATCGCTCTGGTTGCTCTGGTATTGATCGCCTTGGGACTGATCACCCTGATTGATCGCCTTGCGATGGGACTGATCACCTTGAGACTGATCGGTTAGGACTAATATCGCTTGGGACTTATAGCTTAGGAATGATCACTTAGGACTGATCGCTTAAGACTGCTCGTATAGGACTGATCGCTTATAACTGATCGTTTAGGACTGATCACTTAGGACTGTCGCTTTGGACTGTCGCTTAGGACTGTCGCTTAGGACTGTCGCTTAGGACTGATCGCTTAGGACTAATGTCTTGAGACTAATCGCTTGGAACTGATTTCGTGTGAATGATCGTTTCGGTCTGATCGCTCTGGGTCTGCTGCTCTCTGACCGCCTGGAACTGATCGGGTAAAGCTGAAAATCCTGGGACTGATCGCCCTGAGACTGATCGTCCTGGGACTGATCGTCCTGGGACTGATCGCCCTGAGACTGATCGTCCTGGGACTGATCGCCCTGAGATTGATCGTCCTGGGACTGATCACCCTGAGACTGATCACCCTGAGACTGATCATCCTGAGACTGTTCGCCCTGAGACTGATCGCCCTGAGACTGATCTTCCGGGACTGATCGCTCTGTTGCGGATTGTATATATAGGCTGGGGCTGATCGCTCTGTAACAGATTGTCTAGGCTGGGACTGATCACCTCACCTCCTTTTGACTGATCCTTTTTTGAATCACCACACTGGGGCTGATCGATTTTTGGCTGCAGTTTCTGGGACTGATCATTTTTAGGCTTATTTCCCTGGGACTGAAAACATCCAAGCGGTTTAAGTTCTGCGGATGCGTAGGTTGAAAGGTAATGAGTGAGTGTACTAAAGCCTCGTGAGTTCTTTCATGGGAAACATCCATATGGAGCACACATATCTACCAAAGCATGTATATGAACATCAATACCTTACTTATTATATGTAGCACACTTCAGTGTTTATCCAAATTGGTTGTCCAAATGCGCCCGGGGGCACTTTTACCTAGGGTGCATTGCAAAATGTCAGTAGTTGTTGTGAAACAAATTGTTATGCTTCATTACGACAGGGGCGGCGGATTCGGGGGGGGGGCAGAGGGGGCAGTCACCCTCGCTGGCAAAATCAAGCGGGGGTAAAACTATTTCCCCCCATCTAACGTAGTCGAAAAAGATATATCCTTTGCCATATAATATATAATAATTTATATGGTAAAAATAATGATAAGCATTGCAAAAAGTAAAAAAATAATATTATTCACATGACTGTAAATTATGGTAGTTGTCCGTGAGAAAAAGTGACACAACGCAAGTTTAAACAACATTGGCGGGAGTCCTAAGCAGACGACCAATCGCTGTTTTTGGTTGTGGTCGAGTAAATACGGCCATGAAGTGCGTTGCGTTCTTCATAAGCAAGTTGGTTCTGTCAACATATTTGTAACGGGAAAGACTATACTGATAAAGAGATCAGTATGAATAAGTGATGAAGCGGCGTCAGTCATCCGGATGGATTTGTGACGAAACAGTAAGTTAAGCCCATTCACTGGCGGATCCAGAGGGGGATCAGGGACAAATGCCCCCCTCCAGCTGCCTGAAATCGGCGCAAATTTACACATTCCTTGATTAAGGACAGTTATGCAACTTTTACTAATGAAAGTTCATTGTAAAACGTCTATGCAATGCAAAAGGGAACAAAATCCTACGAGTTTTTTAAATTTTGTGAAACTTTTTGGAGGTGATGCCCCCAAACCACCACAATATGCCGTTTTAGATCCACCAGTGAACCTAGTACCTAGGTAACCATAAAGTAAGTAAATTATCATTTTTCACATTCCCATATCAAGGAAGCTTAGGTATATTCATACTCCATTTGCAAAATTGATATTGTCCTTTTTCTCCACAACCACAATAGGCGCCGTCATTTTTTATATATTTTTGTATATTGTGATGACTGTACCTGCACCTGTCCGGGTATCGCCTATCGGCGGGACTGGCGTCACTAAAGCTTTCAGCTGTCACCGTGTGTAGTGAGGGCTAAGAACAAGGGGCAAAATCCGAGGGGGAACAAAAGGGTTCCCCAAAGGTTCTGAAACTTTTATTTGCCCCCGCCCCCCCCCCCAACAAAAAAATGGTGGAACAAACGGTCAGCCTCTGCAAATTTATCGTAAAAATTGCCTTTACAGCAGTCAAAATCCAGCCATCTTCAGTCAAAAATAAGGAAATTTCGCGCCTCTTCGCAGCATGACACAAATTTTGCAATTGCTTATACAAATTTGGAAAATGAGAAAATGAATTGCATTAAGTGTCTGGCAGAGGCTCTCCCTGGCGGTAATTGAGCAATTACCGCACGCATCGGGTATAGTCCCTGGGCCAGCACTGGCCCAGGGACCAATATTTTGCATCATACCGAGATGTGCAATGTAACCAGGAAAAGGGGTTACCTGAGGCTTGACACTGGATTTGGCCCCCAAAAACCCACTAGCATGTTATCAATATACTTTATGATGAAACAGTGTCAGAATTAATATGATTCAATCCTTACAGCTGAAGCTAATTAATAAGAGCAGAATTTTCGCTCCACGTCTATATGTGCCAAACATATTAACAAGGAACGACTTAAACATAAATATTTGGCTTCTGAAAACGGTTCTTGTTTTCTGGTAGCTATTACATTGCAATTGTATGTTACCATAACTTAATTTCCGTGCTCTGGTAACCATGGTAGATTAGATCTCCACTCTACTTCACGATATATCATCATCATAATTACATTTCCTTCAAATCCTTCAACCTATGTGTTTAAGCTATATGACCAATGACCATTGACCATAGGCGTAGGTGCCGGGGGGAGGGGTTGGTAACTGCTCCTCCAACCTTTTGAGTGAAGGGGGAACGCCCCCCACTTTTGAGTCTCAATACCTGGTCCAAAATTAAAATGTATAGCCCACAACCACCTGTGGACGAGTCGGATCCGACCCCTTCGGTTTGTCCTGAATAACTTCCGAAACGTTGCAGATATCGACGTGAAACTGGTTATGCCTTCGTGTACATCAATTTAACGTCATCTATGAAAAATTTAGCAGTTGCATCCAACACAAACGAGATATACTGATTTTAGTGACGTCACTACATGGCATTTGTGGTAGAAAATAACTAAACGTTTGAAAAATCGCAAAAATATTGCTTTGTAGCAAATTGCAAATTCAAAGATCAAAATACGTAAAATGACGAGTTCTTCAAAATAATTATCCCAGATTTTCATAAAAGTGGCCCCAAAATTGTCAAAAAACGAAACATTTAGAAAATGGACTATAAAATCTCAAATTTTGAGACTTTTTGCACCCCCCCACATCAAATGAGTTTCCACGCCCCTATACCTATGTGACTACGTGAACTGAGTTGACCGAAGTCTTGCCCCCCCCCATTTCAAAATCAAATCCGCCGCCACTGCATTACGATACACCCGCAATGCCGCATGTTCGCGATGAAGCATTATAATAGAAGCAGGACTATCTGATCTCTCAACTATTAAACAAACATATTCGCACAAATAATATCAGAGCCTTATTTTAGAGCTACAATTAGGCGTAATTTCTCCGAAAAATTACTGTTTTTAAAACATTTTCATCTGGCAAATCACACATTGCTACCCTTCACGAATTGTGGTCCGGAAAGTAAGTTTTAAAGAAATATAAATTTTTCTCGTAGCATCGGTGGGTGCATTTATCTCACGGGCGCAAATTATCTCCTGCAGGACCTTGACCTACTTTAAACGCAGGCAAATAGCACTCTGCAGACGTCAACTATTCGATTGTTTCCTCAGGATATTGGGATTCACGCGATTCATCTGGTTTTCCTAGCGTGGAAAACCAGATCATTTTGGTCCAGTTTAGGAGTAATGCCACATGACGCTTTAATCCGGCAAATTGTATCTCAGCACCAATGGTTCATCTTATCTTGTAAGCTGTCAGCTTCCAGCAGGAGATAGACAGGAATTATCATGTGTGCTGCTTTTCTGGACAGGCCCCACCGCAGACAGACGGTATGTGATTGGTCAAATCAGGGTAGTGACGTCAGACTAAAGCTGCTTAAGGTGACGGATGTTGACTATTGAGGTGGCAAAAACCTGTCACAGCGCCATCGGAAATCTGAAGCTCGTGTCATGGAAACAGCTTATTTATTATAACCGACAGATTTCAAATACCACTAGTTCGCGGGCAATGTAGCCTGAAGTCACATGCGGAACTTTATGAAATCACTCGGGGAGGGGGGGGGCCTAATGTTAATTTGATAGCTTTTAACTCAGTTCTTACCATGCACCGCCATAGGCCTAATGTTAAAATTTGAAATCATTTGTGGGGCTCGGGCCCTCCCCAAGAGATATAAAGTTCCACCCCTGCCTGAAGTGAAGTTTCACATATCCCGGCAGTCACTGGGGTATATTTTTTAACACGACTCACCGGGGGTCTTTTTTAGCCTCCCCCTGTATCTTCGGAACCAATAAGACGAACACGCCGACACAAACGGCAATCAATAGCACAGGAAATTACCTCGACAAAGCATAAATTTGGTTCAGGTCACCGGTGACATTACAGGTCAGGTAAAAACAAAACAAAAAATTGAACGTTTATGTTTCTAATAACTCACGTTTTTGCCGTAACTATGGAATTCGAGAGGCGTGAATTATATAGGATGAATTATATAGGAATTATATAGGAGGGAGTGTGCCTACTCACATTGGTCATGTGAAATTGTTGACACTAGTCTGCAGTACCCCAAAATTTGTTGATTTGGGTGGGAGATGACACCCAACTATGAATAATTTTCCACTCTCATTCTGCGTTTGTAGCGAGGAATAATTAATCCACTCCCAAATTATGATTTGTGATATTGATTCTGATATAAATAAATATTGACTAAAAATACATAATTTAAATTAAAACCATTGCTTTTCGTAATCAAAACAGTAATGAATATCGTACCATTTTCTATATATTTTCCACTCTCATGGTCTTTTGGGCTCAAATTATCCACTCTGACACCCAAGCCAAAATGAAATCTTGGGACACTGCTAGTCTGTAGAGCATATTTTTTTCTGAATTTAGCCATATACTTCATTTCCCCAGATTCACTTTAGTTGCTGAAATATTTCAAAGTCGCCAATCACATACTGGCAGTACTTAATTATCGATCAGTCGCACACCAGAGAGCTTTCGAGCTTACTAGAGCGTATTGCTCTTAAATTACAACGCTTAGCATAGAATTGTTAGCTCTGGTCCGAGAGATAGAAAAACGAACTCGTGGGATGAGCCAACATTGATAACAGCTGGAGCCGACAGAGCCTTGGATATCATATAGAACAAACCCATACATGCTCGTATAGGGTTTGTTTATCGTCTTTGGTGCGCCATTATAGGCAACATCTTCGTTACTCTGTTTATAGTGACGATCGCTTATGAGTTTCGAAACAAAACAAATGTATAACAGAATATAAGTAAAAATTCAACTAAAGGGGCTCCATACGTGAATTTTATCGTAACCAATGATCAAATCAATATCTTCTTACCGTAAGAAAAATATATTTGACATTTCAAAAGAGTAGGCACACTCCAGTAGGCAGGCTACATGTATAAAAATTGGAAGCTGCACATGTCACCATTGCCGTATCTATATTGTATTAAGTGAGGCCATCTCAGGTCATGAGGTCAGAACTCAGATTGCAGTTTTTGGTTCAGTATGCTTTGCGATGCATGCTTCTTACCTAAATTTTCCTGCTGAGCGCGAAAACAAACACCCTAAACCTTCGTGTACCGGGTGGGCCGAAAAAAGTTCCGAACTTCAAAGCTGTGTGTTGTGCCTGATGGTGTCCAGAGTCACTCCCTCCCATGCAGCCACTATCGCAGCCCTCAACTCCTCCAGGGAGTCGAAACTTCTGACGGCAGGACTCGTACACCACCTCTGTCAGGACGCTCCAGACGCAGTAATCCAGAAGGCTAAGGTCGGGTGAGTTCTGCGGCCAGTCGTTCTTGCCGATGTATATTTGTCACACCGATCCACCAGGAATCACTGGGTGCTCTGCTCCTATGGGAAGGACCTCCATCTTGCTTACTTCATCGGCAAGCCAAGGACGAGTGGTCGCCGAACTCACCTGAGCCTTCTGGATTACCGCGTCTGGGGCGTCCTGGCAGAGGCGGTGTACGAGTCACGCCGTCAGAAGTTTGACTCCCTTGAGGAGTTAAAGGCTGCAATAGTGGCTACGTGGGAGGGAGTGACTCTGGACACCATCAGGCGAACCAGTGGAAGCGACGACTGAAAGCTGTGGTCCGCGCTGGGGGAAGTGCGATCGCTCACGTGTTCAAATAAAACTGCAGTGAGAAAAAGTTGTATTTGTATTTTTGGTTTCGGAGTTTATTAAATGAGAAGACATGAATGGATTTAATTTAAAATTTGCGGAGACATTACAGGAGCCTTATAAACGGTTGCGAGAACTTGAAAATATTTATCCTCATCTAACCGCCTCCAAAATACGTTACAAGGTCGCAACGTTTTTTTGGGGGGAGAGGGAAGATATAAGGAAAGTTCGTAATCTGTCGCGTTTTCTTTACAGTGATCACGATGAATTTTACGTACCTACATACAAATTTAGGAATGAATAGAAATATGTTCTGGCAATATATGATCAAAATGTAATGGTCCTCAGGCTTGTATCTTAATAGACACACGGATTTGAAGTTCGGAACGTTTTTTTTTCGGCCAACCCAGTATACAACCTAGTGCCCAATAATTGGTCATTTCGTACGTACCTAGGTCATTTTATTTGTATACGTATAACTATAAGTAACTAGGTCATGGTCATTGGTCAAGGTCACCAATTTTCACAATTTTAGGCATGAGTTTGTGACATTAAATCATGCGACTGAAATGCAAATGTGCAGCCTTACTTAGCACTCTCTCAACGTTTTGTCACTTTTTATGCTCGTTGTTGACGTAATAAAGATCGTATCAATGTATTGTAAGCTCTGCCACAAGCGATGTGATATGTGAACTGATCATTTTGTACCTTTTAAATGTCATAAGTTAGTAGCCGTCTGGAATCTCGCTCACATATTCACAACACTAGTGTCTACTACATATTTATATTTTTGAATGATTATGATGAATGATATTTTGAATGATGAATTATATTTTTAGAAATGTAATTTTGACTTCAAATTTTTAGCAAATTCCGTGATGCAATAAATTAAACTTCAGCGGTGGCAGTTTGGTAGTACTGTTAATTTGCTATGATGTGATATATGTAAAAGTAGTTATCATTAAAACGGTACTTTCTACAATTTGTAATGTACGGCCTAATTTGTCTCAATATTTTGTGAAAGTTTCTTACATTTTGGCATCAATAGCTGGCGTCGTTCTTGAGATATTTCAAATATTCCTCATGGGGGTCTAAAAAAGACCCCAGAGAGAGTCAGAGACTCACGGGATATAGCGCAAAGCCTGTTTACCATGGGCCGAATGACATTGCTAAATATATATTTATTGGAACCTTAAGAATAGGTAAGCATAAAATGCATATGAAATATATGCGTTTAGCATGAACTTCATGGTAGTTTCATTTGATTTTTGAATAGTAGCTGTAGAAGAAATAGGACAATGTCTACGAGTGCCTACTGCTTATGTTGTATGGGACACTGCATGTGACTTCTCACTGCCTGAAGTTTTGGCCACATTTAATCGCTTTTGATAGGGCTGACGAAGAGGAAAGGTTTCCGATATTGTTGATTTCTTGTTTTATTTGTATTTCGTGTTGTCGGAAAGCGTACAGCTTCATTAATATACCTATTACCTACTGTTGTTACAACCACGATGGTATAGCTGGAAGATGCGTCCGCATTGGAAAGAAGCGTCCACATTCATCCAAATGAAGCGTTTTTTGTTCTCGAAATAATGTTGTTGATTCAGAATAATTCAGATACAGATACATCTAAGCAGGAATTAATAATTTATCATTCAGAAACTCATTGAATCCGATAACAGTTTAACAGAGTCAGTGACACACAATATCACACATCCGCGCGGATCCTAGCGTAACCCAATACATTCCACATCAGTGACATCACCCATAGGATTGGGGGATTCTTGAAGAAGTCTGCATTGATAAATGAAACTCTTTCGATTTTGTCGGGTGTGATACAGAATGGAATCGTCTAAAACAGCTCTATTCGCTCAACTATTATGTCTGGAGAAACGAAGTGTTGAAATACAAATAGGGCTAATTGACTGTCCATTAACAACACATTTACCAAATTAATTTTTTTGTCGAATATATTTCAATACAAAACATCAAAAAGTTCCAGTATCCAAGTAACAAATTTACGAATTACAGATAAGTCTGAAATTTTACAGAAAGGTGACCTGATTTTCCCTTTGCCCCCTCCCCTCCCCTCCTCCGTCCTTGATCTATCAGCGCTGCCTTGTGGTCTTCAAAATGCAGTAATCTGATTCTATCAGTTACAATGCGTGCTGCTTTCTCACGACTCGTACATCGTTATAGATGTCGCTGTCAAGGGTATATCTGGGCGCTAGATGACGCTTCCTGTTCCCTGGCTCCCATTCAAAGGGCATGGTCTGGTCCTTCGGATCCGAGGCGCCCATGCAAAGCTGTCTC
This sequence comes from Semibalanus balanoides, assembly GCA_014673585.1. Lineage (NCBI taxonomy): Eukaryota > Metazoa > Arthropoda > Thecostraca > Balanomorpha > Balanidae > Semibalanus > Semibalanus balanoides. The sequence goes on from VOPJ01003556.1 coordinate 23,808, forward strand.
CCCGCGCCCCTCCGATCAGTGACAGCGCCCCCGGCCAGTGACGGCGTCTCCGGTCAGTGACAGCGACCCCGCCATAGATGGCGCCTCTCCGGCCCGTGACAGCGCTCCTCCGGCCAGTGACGGCACCCCTCCAACCAGTGACGGCGCCCCCTCCGGCTAGTGAAGGCGCCCTTCCGGCCAGTGTCGGCGCCCCTCCAGCCAGTGACCACGCCCCTCTGGTAAGTGACGGCGCCCTCCGGCAAGTGATGGCACCATTGGACTAGTGACTGCCTCTCTCTCTGGCCAGTGACGGCGCCCCTCCAGCCAGTGACGGCGCCCCTCCGGCTAGTGACGGCACCCCTCCAGCCAGTGACGGCGCCCCTCCGGCTAGTGACGGTGCCACTCCGACTAGTGACGGCGCCCCTCCGACTAGTGACGGCGCCCCTCCGGCTAGTGATGGCGCTCCACTAATTTAACACGACGAGCTTTTGCGGAAGGAGAGGAAGCCCCTGCTAAATATTAACCAATATTGGTGGCGCACCTGTCAATCGGATGGCCCCCCTCAAGGCAATGACCTGGATCGTTGTGAATTTTTACGCTCGCCACACTGGCCTAAGCTCATGTGCGCCCCTCTCCCAAAATGTGGCGCCCCTGTATTGCAGTTTCGATAGCGGCAACCGGCAAGATGCCTTCTGAGGGCGGCAAGATGTCTTCTGCCCTCCGAGGGCGACATGGTGCCTTCTGAGGACGGCATAATACACTCTAAGGGCGGCAGAATGCCTTCCAAGGGCGGCAAGACGTCTTATGATGGCGACAAGGCCTCTTCTTATGGCGGCATGATGGGCCTTCCGAGGGCGGAATGATGACTTACAAGGGCGGCATATTGCGCTCTGAGGGCGTCAAAATACCTTCCCAGGGCTTCAATATGTCTTCCAAGGGCGGCATGATGCCTTCCGAGTGTGACATAATGCGCTTCTCGATGGTGGCCTTTCCGAAGACCATTTTTTATGAGTGTCCCTCCGAGGGTGCCAAGGAATCAGATGCTTTCCGAGGGTGGCCAACTGCGCTGTGAGGGCGAAAGATGCCTTTCCAAGGACGGATGATGTGTTTCGAAGAGCGAGCGCACACAACGATATGTCCTGCGAAGGTGGCAGATTGCCTTCCGAAGCAAGGGTGGGGTTTCCTGACAAATGGTGGGCCACTGCCCCACCAGCTTACGGCTTTGCCCCACACTTCTGTTCAGATTTTGAACGGTCCTGGCCGTTAAATGATCATTTTTCATTTCAAACAAGCAAAACAACCAGACAAAGTGATATTTTGCCTAGCCAATTTTTTTCTTAAAGCTCTTCCCATGTTTCTCGAGGGGCGACGAGATACCTTCCGAGGGCGGCATATCTAGCATGTGGACTGTGCAGTCGGCGCCCCCTGCATGCTTTGGGAAAGGGGGGGTCCGCCCCTGCGGGTGCAGGTGTCGCCCCTCGACTCGTGAGTGCCGGCGGCACCCCTTTGGCCAGTGCTGTTAACAGTTTTCCGGTGGCGCCAGACCCAATCTGATCGAAACCAAGTGGCTTCGTACCCCGTGACCTGAGGGGCCCCTCCTATGGCTGGCTAGGGGCCCAAAATCTCAAGTCATGTTTAGGGACATTCTAACTCGTCCAGGGGCCTTTTCGGTCTAGCCGGGGCCCCACGACCTGTTCAGGGGCCAAAAGCTGAAAAGCTTTTGTGCAGAATGTTTTTTTTCCGGAGCAAACTTAAAAGGGTATTTTTCTGGCACACGCCCTTATGTATCATGATTGCACTTTTTGACAGCCCTTTGGATCGTATTATTAGAGATCCGGAACTCGGAAGGCAGAAACTAAAGGGGGTAGTTTCACCTGCAGTTGCAGGGCTCGTGTAGCTATTTTACCAACCTACTTCACGCCCACTCATGTTCCACCGTCACTCTAAGTGGACACGATCGGTCGGCGTCTCTGGTCCCTGCCAGGCGGCTGCGGTTTGTGTGGGCTGAACCCGCTGGACATCTTGATCCCGCCGCCCGTAACCTGGGTCCTGGACGTCGGCCGAGCCACCCGCTGCTGGAGGACAAGCCCAACCGCTTGCTGAGGACAGCCCACCCTGCTGGGGACAGCCCGCCCGCTGCTGGAGGACAGCCACCCGCTGCTTGGAGAACAGCCACCCGCTGCTGGAGAAGAGCCACCCGCTGCTGGAGGCACAGCCAACCCGCTGCTGGTAGGACAAGCCATCCGCTGCTTGGAGGACAGCCACCCGCTGGCTGGAGAACAGCCCACCGCTCTGGAGGCAGCCACCCGCTTGTGGAGAACAGCCACCCGCTGGCTGGAAGAACAGCCACCCGCTGCTGGAGAACAGCCACCCGTGCTGGAGGACAGACACCCGCTGCTGGAAGGACACCACCGCTGCTGGAGGACAGCCACCCGCTGCTGGAGGACAGGCCACCGCTGCTGGAGGACAAGCCACCCGCTTGCTGGAGGAACGCCACCCGCTGCTGGAGACAGCCACCGCTGCTGGAGAACAGCCACGCCGCTGCTGGAGAACAGCCACCCGCTTGCTGGAGGACAGCCACCCACTGCTGGGACAGCACCCGCTGACTGGTGAGAAACAGCACCCGCCTCGCTGAGGACAGACCACCCGCTGCTGGCAGAAACAGCCACCCGCTGCTGGAGACACGCCACCCGCTGCTGGAGAACAGCCACCCGCTGCTCGAGAACACCCCCGCTTGCTGGAGAACAGCACACCCGCTGCTGGAGGACACCCGCCACCCGCTGCTGGCACGCACGCACGACACACCCGCTGCTGGAGGACCAGCCACCCGCTGGCTGGAGACAGCCACCCGCTGCTGGAGAAAGCCACCCGATGACTGGAGACACCAACTTGATGGGAGAACAGGCCACCCAGCTGCTGGAGGACAGCCACCCGCTGCTGGAGAACAGCCCACCCGCTTGCTGGAAGAACAGCCCCGCTGCTTTGGAGGCACAGCCACCCGCTCTGGAGACAGCCACCCGCATAGCTGGCACGAGCGCCCACACGCTGCATCAGACCAGAACAGCACCCGCTGCCTGGAGGACAGCCACCCGTGCTGGAGACAGCCCGCTTACTCGATCGACACGACGCCACCGCTGCCTGGAGATACAGCCACCCGCTGCTGGATGGACAGCCACCCGCTGCTGGAGACACCCCCGCTGTGGAGACAGCCACCCGCTGGCATTGAACAGCCACCCGGCTGCTGGAGAACAACCACCCGCTGCTGGAAGAACATCCACCCGCTTGCTGGGAACAGCCCCAACCCACTGCTGGAGAACAGCCCACCCGCTGGCTGGAGAACAGCCACCCGCTGCTGGAACGAACAGCCCACCCGCTGCTGGAGAACAGCCACCGCTGCTGGAGAAGCAGCCACCCGCTTGCTGGAGAACAGCCCACCCCGCTGCTGGAGAACAGCCCACCGCTGCTTGAGAACAGACACCGCCGCCAATCAGTCTACATGTCTCATGTACGGTGTGCCCGGTGGCGTACCCTGTGTCCCTGGCAGCGGCACTTATAACACGGCCCGGCCGGCACAGTCACCAGCTGTAGCTTCTGAGTCTCTGACAGACGACTCAATGATGCCAGGCGGCGGCAGCGGCAGGCGGGAAACGGGCCGTCACTGGGCGGTAGCGGGAGGCGGGAAGCAGGCCATTACCGGGCGGTAGCGGGAGGCGGGGAACAGACCGTCACCGGGCGGCAGCGTGAGGCGGGAAATGGGCCGGTACCGGGCGGCAGCGGGAGGCGGGAAACGGGCCGGTACCGGGCGGCAGCGGGAGGTGGGAAACGAACAGTCATCGATAGCAGCGGGACGGAAAACGGACGCCGCGTAGTTCACGTTTACACCGCCGCCATCGCCGCTGGTGTCCCACGCTCTAGGAACGACGGCATATCGACAGATAGTCAGACTCAGTCCAATCATATTTAACAAAATTAGTCACAAGATTGGTCACTTGCTGTCACTCGAATCTTGCATACTTATGTTGACATCATAAGCAAAATGTTCGACATAATCAGCCAATTTAATTCACCAAACATGATAGAAAAACGCTAGATATTTTCCTTAAAGTGTTATTTTTAGGTATTGCTTCGCACTTCTATTTGTTCGATATTTTACGTTTTTGCGCTTAACCTCTAAGCCTCTTTGTTCGATCCTTTGCGTTATTTATCTTTGACCTAGTCGCCTATAATCTCCCTTTAACCGTTTGATGTTTGTCAATTGACGCTTTGCCACCCGAAATTGTATTACTTTGGCTCTGAGCCATTTGACTTAAAGCCCATTGTCCTTGTCCTATGATTATTTGTCTTTTGAATTGTTGCCCGGTTACCACACATGCAATGTATCGTCATCAACGCATGCTTATACCATGCGATCATGATGATCGTTACGACCGTTACCGCCTTAAAAGGCCAAAATATCCTGCTGTTGGCCTGGTTTGCACGGCCATGAATCTCGACATGAGCATGGTGGCCTGTCACTGTCCACTCCAGCCGAGTTGTAGGGGGGATGCAACTAGACAACTAGGCCGGGACCGGGGTCACCAGCTGACCTCGATTCAGCGACGCAGGCCACGCACAGCCGGCCCAGTCTGATACGCAGCTGTCAAACGCACTCCAGACAGGGAGGTGCCAGATATCCCCCCTCCACCGCCCCCTCCCCGCGCGGCGGCACCGGTTTTCCAAATATACGAGTTCCGCTCTACCATACAATTATGATATTACAGGATATGACCCACTTATCGAAGAGTTTCGACCTTTGGCCATTTCTGTATTGCTTTACAAGTGGGTCGCTGCTAAGCCAAGCACGATTAGCATGAGCTAGGTGGGTGTCGAATAAGCATTTAAATCATCGCCAAAGTATAAGTCAACAAAATGTTGAATGAATAAAGTGAAACTTGTCCCTCTTAGGATTAATAATTTCATCGCCTATGTAAATTAATATGTGTAGGAACAGGGGACCAGTGGCCATGGTCCCAACTTTTCGGACAATTTTTCGCTTAAATATGTGTGTGCGCTTGGTGAAAACAAAATGATGGCAAAAGACTAGGCAAGACAAGAACAGCTCAACTCTTCAACGAAATATTCCATAGATTGGGGTATTCCACGATAGATCGGCCAGAAAAAAATAACACCACCATATTTTATTTTGTGTTGTTATTTTGTCTAGGTGGTTATCATAGGCGGAAAGCCAGCTGTGCCAACGAAAATATATCCGAGCAGTGTTTTTTAAGATAGAACCTCGGGCACTTTTCTGAGTTCACTCAGCAGGCCTACATTTGGCGGCTTGTAGTTCACAAACCATCATAGTTACGACATCAAACATGCTTTTACAGAGACTTGCATCGAACCGAGGAACATTTATGCAATCTCGCATTTTGTATTTTATTTTTGGGGGTCACTTGACATTTTGACCTATTTGTGATGAGTGACCAGGGCAATTCCTCAATTGAAAGTCAAATTTCCGTTTGAAGACGATTCAAGCCTGGTCAATGTTCTTTCAGATGGAAAAATAGCTTTCGGCTTAAAAAGGGATTTTTGAGCATCCCGCTATGATATATCGACAAAAATATAATTATCTCTGTTTTTTAGTCTACAGGGTGTAACGAAATTATTCGGACATCATGTTTTCCGCTCGTATCGAAAGGCGTTAGCTTCAGTTGTAATGTAATGGCTGCATGCCAGGTTGTTGCGCAGGTGGCGGTAGACCATCATGTGGGAGGTCATGGAGGCTGCCTGGGTGAGCTGTCGGGCCAGTTTCCGAGTCCATTGGTGACGTTTCTCTGCCGCCATCATGATGACTCTTTTGGCCACTGGGTGGAGTGTGGTCTTGAGGACGCGGCCGGGCTAGGTCTGCAGGCCAAGCCCCAGCTTGTCACGTTTTAGCCAGACTTCCTTCTGCTGATGACCAGCTACCGACAGGCGATCTTCTGATCTTCTGCGAAAGAAGCGGCTGCATTCTTTTCTCCTTGTTGCCCTGACGAACGAAACTGAAAAAAGTGACTCTGGCGGTGACCCGTCCCGTACTGAGGGCTCGGGTCACCGCCCAAAGGTCAGGTCGCCCGGGCAGTGTAGGCCGGAAGCGTATGTACGGATTCATTAAAGGGAGTGTGCCTACTCACATTGGTCATGTGGAGTTGTTGACACTAGTCTGTAGAACATAATTTTTTCTGAAATTTAGCCAATGTACTTCAATTTCCCCAGAATCAACTTTAGTTGCTGAGATATTCCCAAAGTCGCAATCCACATTCTGGCAGAATATTAATTAATCAGATAGTCGCCAGAGAGTTTTGCACATAGAAGCATTGCTCTTAAATTACAACGCTAGCAATTATTGTTAGCTCTGGCCAGTGCGCCATTAAGGTAACTATTTTTCGCTACTCTGTTTATAGTGACGATCGTTTTTGAGTTTGAACAAAACAAAATACAAAACAGAAAATAAGTAAAAATTTAACTAAAGGGGCTTCCAGACGTGAATTTTATAGTAACCAATAATCAAGCAGTAGCTTCTAAACGTAATAAAAATATATTTGACATTTCAAAAGAGTAGGCCACTCCCTTTAAATTTCCTTCCCCTTCTCCTCCACAAGGACGAGTGCGAGCGGAAACTGCGCAAAAATAGATGTCCGGATAATTTTGTTACACCCTGTAGTGGCATATCATAGGCCGGGAAGCAAGCTGTGCCAACGAGCAAAATTATCCAAGCAGCGGTTTTCAAGATATAGGCTCGGGCAATTTTCAGAAGAGAGCCGCCGAGGGTCGATATTGTGAGGCTCATAATCATATTTTGATGCCGAAGCAAGTTTTTTTTATTTATCTGAAAGACCATTCACCACGCTTGTATCGTCTTTAAATGGAAGTTCTGCCTTCAATGGAAAAATTGCCCTGTTTTCTCATCAAAAAATATGTTAAGAGGTCACGCGTCCAAACAAATTTGAAAATAAAAAATATAATTAGCTTAAATGTTACTTGGTACAATGCAAATGTTTTCAATAATAAGGTTTGATGTAACTATGATGATTTGTGAACTACGAGCCGCCAAATGTAGGCCTGCTGAGTGACCTCCGAAAAGTCCCGAGGCTATATCTTGAAAACCGCTGCTCGGATTTTTTTCTTTGACACAGCTGGCCTCCCCCGCCTATGATAACCCCCTAGACAAAATTACAGAGATAAATTAAATACATAACATTTTGTGCTTGTTTTTTTGGTCAATCTATCATATTGGGATGGTCAAAAAACTTATTTAGAGGCCGAAAACCGTTCTTTATTTGTATATCTGAAAGAAAATTGATCAGGCTTAAATCGTCTTCAAATAGAAATTTGACTTTCAATTGAGGAATTTAATGGTCACTCATCAAAAAATGTGACAGAAAGTAAGTCACGTAACCAAAAAACAAAACAAAAAATCTGAGATTGCAGAAATGTTCCTCGGTTCAATGCAAGTTTCTTCATTACACATGTTTGATCTGGTAACTACAGGGTACAATATGTGTATAATGGTTTGTGAACTACGAGCCACCAAATGTAGTCCTGTTGAGTGACCTCCGAAAAGTGCCCGAGGCTATATCTTGAAAACCGCTGCTCGGATATTTGTTGTTGTCACAGCTGGCTTCCCCGCCTATGTTTGCCACCTAGACCAAATGACAGCCAAAAATGAAATATGGTGGTGTTATGCCTTGGTCGATATATCGTGGAATGCCCAAGTTTCTNGGGGTGCAGTGTGTGTGTGGGGGGGGGGATCTGTGACAGATGTGGCCTGTGTGGGTGCAGTGGAGGGTAGGATAGGTCATATTTTCTGGGAAAATGGCGTAGTATATTTTTTGCCTTTCTTTTTAAGATTCATGCAAATTATTTTTTAAAAAATAGCTCAAATTTTGGGATAGCCAAATCGCACTTGAAAATGTGAAAAATTGTCAAAATGGATAATCTTAGCCTGTTCTTGGAGCAACAATTAGCTGTCTAAAAAACTATTTGCGTTTTTGGATATAACCTCTTGGGTGCCTATTTCGAAATTTTATGTGGGTAAAACTGTCCATGAAGAAAGCTAAAATTCGTGAGAATGTCAACAAATGGATGATGTTCCGAATGGCTGTTCGGGAGCATGTTGAAGCTGGATAATTGAGAAAAATATTGGTAATGGGTTATATTTTTAAGTGTTGACTGCCGACACTAAACTTTATGCACTGAAGCCGAAGTTTTGGACTGGGGGGGGGGGGGTCAACCACACTGGCTGTGTTAAAGGCCCACACATCTGTGCTGCTACAATGCTATGCTATCCTCCCTGTTGGCGGCCCTTTAATATTTGCTACGTCAGCCGTCAGGGCTGAAGATCCTGGAGATTGGTGGGGGATGGTCTTGACCCCTGGGCCCCCCGGATGTTAAAAACTGGAGGCGGGGTTCAATAAAAAATGAAAACTGGATGGCCGCCTGAGCAAAAGAAAGCGAATGGTCTTAGGTCGGAATAGGCCCTACACAATACACATGCTAAAATGGGATTTTGTCAACCGAGTTAGCCGTCTTCAAGTCGGCATAGGTGATCCATGCCGACTTAAAGACGATCTGAGGGGGACTTCGGTCGGCTAGAGGCCCCTCGGTCGTCTTGAGATGGCACTTGGCAGGCCTGAGAGGGCCTAGAGTCTGCCTAGGGCTCACAGTTTTCCTAAGGGGCCCACGGTCGGCCTGAGGGGATCCACAGTCGACCTGAGGGGCCATCAGTCCGCCTAATATGGCCCTTAGTCGGCCTTAGATAGCCGCCGTCCATCCTGAGGGGTTCTCGTTTAACCTAAGAGGCTTACGATAGATCTGAGGGTCCCTCGCTCGGTCTGAGATTGCCCTCGCGGTCGGCTTGAGGTGGCTCTAGGTCGGCTTGGGGCCCTTGTCTGGCCTGAGGGGTACTCGGTCAGCTTGAGGGGTCCTTGCTTGGCCTGAAGGGCCTACGTAGACTTGAATGAGCCCTCGATCAGATTCGCAAGGCCCTCAGTCGGTCTTAGGGTCCTCGGTCGACTTAAGACGGCTCTCGGTAGGCTTGAGGGGACCTTGGTTGGCCTAAAGGATAATTGTCGGTCTGGGGGTCTGAGGGTCTGAGCGTTTGTCGGCCTGAGGGTCCTGGTCTGGTCTGAAGTGTATTTTCAAGATCTGCTCATGCCCAATGCCTGGCTGAGATAGCCCTATTCCAGTCTGAGTGGGCCCTCTCAATCTGAATGGGCTCTATGTCGGCCTGGAAGGGCCTTAATTCGGTAAGACATGACCTCAGCGTCTTTGAAAGTGATGATGTTGGCACCAAAAAAGTTATGTGCTGTAAGTTTCAGCGACATCGCAAGGGTCGTAAGGGTCGCTGTCAGGACCATTGGTCGACCTGACAGGGCTCGCCGCCGGTCTGAGGGTCTTTGTTGGGTCCTACAAGGTAGTTATGTTTTGAAGGGACTGGCAGGGCCCTCTGATACCGATAGAGGTCTCTTTTTGGAGATATTATGCTTCTATAGTTGGGCAAAATGGGTAATTGCCCTCCCCAAACGAAAAATCAAATATGTATGCGAATGTGTGTTTTTGGCCCTTCAAAGAATCCAGACTTTAAAATCTCTTTACTTTCTCTCGCTCAACAACTTCTCGCTGACGTCCCCCCACACTCGTCAGCAGCTTTTTCCTGAACGCGATTGCGTGCGAGACGCGATTTGCCTGCGAGACGCAAAATGTGCTGTGTCTTTGTGCAGCTCAGTCTTTACTCTTCTTCCTGCACTACAGATTTTGCAGCAAAATCATTTCGCGAGTCTGATTCTGAAAAGTTAGCACCAATCTCCGTGTGAGAGATGTCAGGTGGGTGTATACCATTAGTGCTCTTTAATGCTAAGCTGGGGCTAAAGAAACGGAGATTCTTCCCTGCTGCAGTTACATTAGGGTTTGCCAGTTAGTCTGCCCTAGGGCTCACAGTTTTCCTAAGGGGCCCACGCGTCAACCTGAGAGACACACAGCTCCGACCTGAGGCCCATCCAGTTCCGCCTAATATGGCCCTTAGTCGGTTCTTAGAAAGCACCGTATATGGTGGCTATACGGTGGCTATATATATTATATATATATATTATGTGTATATATATATATATTTATATATATAAATATATATATATATAAACCCACCGTGACTTCACAGCTAGAATTTTAGACGGTTATTGCAGTGTTTTCATGTTTTTCAACATGTCTCATATGTATCTGCAAGTGATCATGGTTCATTGAAACCGAAAGCTTGTGTTATTCTAATATATTTATTTGTATAAAAGGAGTTTTCTGTTCACCATCATATATCCAATATATATAATATATATTATATATATATATATATATATATATATATATATATATATATATTACATATATTAATAATGTCGCAAAGAGTTATTTGTTACTGAAAACTAGATGTTTAACCAGGTAAATATGGTTTTTTTAATATGAAAGAGGACACTTTAAACAATAGGAACTTTTGGCAATTATATACAAAACAATAAATCGTTAAGTAATAGGCAGTAAGATTTGCTAAGCCATTGTCTGATCCTAGGTCTGATCCAATATGATAATGTTGACCGCAAAGTGTTGGTAAGTTCAAATCAGCGGCAACACACAGTGCCTAATATTATTATCGTTAATTTATGAAAGTCAACATGCTAGGGACTTATAGGGTAATGGTTGCGAATTTTGTGAAAAATAATTATCTGCCTTATTCTGGAATGGCCACAATGGGCATGGTATCAATGTCATGAATTTGAATGGGCGTCTTGGTCTTGGGTCTGGGGCTTGGTGTTCATGGGTTCGGCTGGGTTGGGCTTGGGCGGTTTGCGGCACCCATGATAGTCTGATCAAAAAGGGTCGTCCGGCTTCAGTTTTAATGGTCTCATAGCCCAGGTTGTTACGCAGGTGGCTGGTACATCACATGTGGGAAGGTGAGGTAGCCTGCCTGGGTGCAGCTATCGGACCGTTTCCGAAGTCGATTTGGTGACGTTTCTCCGCCGCCATCATTGATGACACTCTTGGCCACTGCGGTGGAGAGCGGGTCTTGTGCCGCGGCCGGGCCTGGCCGGCAGGCCAAGCCCCAGCTTGTCACGTTTCAGCCAGACTTGCAAGCTGGCTTCCTTCTGCTGATGACCAGCTGTCGACAAACGCATTCCTTTTCCTGGGGGGCTTTTTGGGAAAAATCTTTTTCTGAATCTTCTGCCGAAGGAGAGGCTTATTCTTTCCTCATTGTTGTCTCGACGAAAACTGGACAAGTGGCTTCGGCGGTGACCCGTCCCGTACTAGGGCTCGGCGTCACCGCCCAGGGTCGGTCGCCCGGCAGTGTGGGCCGGAAGCGCAGCGTACGGCATCATCTAATTTCCCGCTCCTACCTCCCACACAGCATGAGTGCGAGCGGAAACTGCCGCATAAATAGATATCCGGATGATTTCGTTACACCCTGAAAGCGTCAGAGTCAATTTCCTGCCTCCCCATTTCTATTAACGTTGAACGGAAAAATATAAAAGTCGCTTTGACCTAATTTTTATATGTTATCAGAAGAATATGCATTTGCCATCAGGCCACAATTTCGTTCATAGAGTCCTTACAACGCTGTATTTTAGCTCATTATTGATGACACAGGTGCAATGGCACCACAGTTGCAGTAGTCCATGTGTTACTACCAACCTTCTACCCCCTCGTTTTTATCTTTAAATTGTAAATTGATTGAACGCAATTAAATTTAAACTATTGTAAAATTTGTCAATTTAATATAAATTCCCATGAATTATCAGGATTTTAAATAATTAAATATATTTACGTAATTTACCATTCTGCTCTCTGATTGGTTCGCGAAACGCAATTTTAGCAACTACTTCAGGTCCACGCAAATTGATACCTGAAATTCGTTTTTAGCAGTTCGGTTTTACACATTGAATTGTAAAATACAGAGGCAACGAAAATTCGGCCTTCCACGTTAATCGCGTCCCCCCCCCCCCCCCCCTGGAAAATCAAAGCACGTGGGATATGGCTATTCAAGCAGATATCGGACTCATTTGGAAAATCTGCAACTTTACTGAAACAAACACAAAACTAAAATGTTGGAATTCTTACTGTGGACCCATATTCAATAATTTCTTAACGGCAGCTCAAAGGGCATTGTATTAACGCGATTGCTACAGCCAAAACGGGATCACTAAGGATGATCTAGATCTCTTATCCATACAAGCCCTCTCGACCCGGCAGACGCTATTTCAAGACAGCCATTGAGCGGCACGATCGCATTTTGGCAAGTAGTTTTCCTGGGGCAGGATCGATCCTCAGTCACCGTGTCAGTGAGGGCCGCATCTGGATTTGAGCCCACTTAAGGGCCACAAATTAGATTTTTCACCTTCAAACATAGGGGTTTTTGAGTTGAGATACCAAGTGCGTGGCGCCATGCTCGAAAATGACTTGTGACCTTTTTCACATTTGTTCTCAAGAAGAAGACCTTCTTTAATATTTAATATTCAGTTCCCTTAAAAAGTCGGACTCGGGTATACCCGGAACGTCCAATCCTGATTGGCTGATTCTTGCTGAGAATGGACGTATGATTATTTGGACGAATGCACCCGCACGGTGACGAAGACTGTGGGGCGGGGGCAAAGTGTTAACGTGCTGCGACAAAACCATACTTGTTTCAGTACCTCATTCTTTTTATTGCAAGAAGATGAACTTCTCTAGTCGGTAATGCTATGCCATATGTGATTTTGATGTTTGAAATATATATAAAACATTTTTTAAACAACGTTTGTAGCGTATGCGAGCGTATGCCGTTAGCGTTACAAGTGCTGCCTGGAATCTTTCTCAGTGTCCGCGTACAAATTTGTTGATCGTCCCCTCCCCACTCACCGCTAACCCCCACCTCGTAAACAGTACGCGGGCTCGTGCCGCTGTTTGATTGGCCGCCCGCGCCCCGCAGTTCGCCCCGTGAGTGATAAGAGCCCCGACACGGCGAGAGCCGGAGACTACGGTTACGCCAGTGCACGTGTAAGACCGCTGCATGACCTTGTAGGAACATAATAATATCCAGACCGGACGCCCTTCACGGAAAGAGCTAGCGCTGTGGATCCCAGTGGAGTCCATAAACGTGTAACGAACCCCGACCTTCATTTTCGACGCGAGTTCTGGACACGCTTACAACTTTCATAGCTGTAATTTTTTTTCAGAGGTATGGAGGATTTCATCTAAAATATAAATAGTGACAAATAACCTACTTTTTTTTTTTTAAAGGCAAACTGTGATGGTTCTTCAAAGTTGTTAAATTTTCCGGCATCTTCTTCCAAAGCCTTTAATAAAAAAACGAAAGTACCTACTTTGGGCAAAGTAACCACCTATGTATACGACACGATCCCTCACTTAAATCCATGACGTTGGGCGTGCTTCTCAGCAGCCTGCATTTCTCGCATTACTTTGAGGAAAAAAATATGAATTATCACCAAAATAATGAAATTTAATTTGCATTTTCCGCGTAATAATGCGTTCTTTGACTTACTAGTAATATATGATACTTAATTTCTTACTTCTCTTCATCATTTCTGAAGCTTTTTCTCTTTTTTTTTTTTTTTTTTTTTTTTTTCAAAAAGTTTTTGGGGGAACTATTCCCTGTTAACAGCTTATCCTGTGGAGGTAACTAAACGATTAATAAGCTGTTTTTAAGAAGAATCTCCAGACCAGGAAGCAACTAAAGACAGCCGTGGGAACTGCACGCGCGGGACCATCCCTGCCGGCAGGCTAGCCGTTTAAAGCAACAAGCTTGTGAGTATGAGGGGGGCGAGGGGCCAAGAGTTTGCCTCAGCCGAAACGGAGTCCTATCTCGAACATCATGCCTAGAGGAATATTTAAGATGACGTCTTTAAAGTGTTGTGAACTTACACAGCATTAAAATCTCCATGAATTTTATCTGCAGTAGTTTGCGTGATTCGTGAACAGAAAGTCATAGGAAACTGCGTTTAAACCATTTATATTGCCACGGGAAATTTTGGGGAAACATAACATGCTTTTCCATAGGGATCGCGCAATATTATTGCTAAAATGACGGCTCACCACATCAAGTGCTTGCTCTATAAATAATAAAACTGCTTACATTTACAAAATTTCTCTGAATATTTGTCTGTATGGCAAACATTGATTTGCTACACGTTGATCAGCACATTCTTTATCTATTTTACACACATTCACCAAACAACCTGCCAATTGTCTATTTGCTGTTCAGTGATCTCTACAATTCATCTGATGTCGTCATCAAGCAATGTTTTGCTAATAACTATTGATATAATACAGATAGAGACGAGCAGATGACACCACTGTGTTTGTCTCGTCGGGCCGCGTGTCCTCATATGCAACATGACCTCCTGGGTCACTACATGACCTCGACCTGAGGTCAAATTTTGGAGCTGACACAACCAGGTCACTATTCATACGGTTAAAATGCATCGACGAGACAAACACTATGGTGTTAAAACCATTGTTCTTTCGTTTTTAGAAAGTTATAAAAAAGTTTTCCCAAAATAACATTTGTGACTTTCGATGATCTCTGGACCCTTAACTATTGATCTGAGCTCAATTTTGACGACACGTTAGCATTTTCATGGGCTTCTGATTGATTTTGTTCCGTTTGTTCCTAGCTATTATAGTTCCCGAGATATTTGGAGTTGTTCGAAGCTAAGTCCTAAAACTGGCAAATTTGACCTTTGATGACCTCTTGTGAACTCAATATTGACCTGAGCCAAATAAATCCATTAACTTCGAATGTCTATAACGTGTCTTTTCAACGTTTTTTGCTGCGTCATTCTAGCCCCTTTAGTTTTTGAGTTAGTCATTTTACCCCCCTCACCATGGCAAAGTTATCTCAGAGGCGGGAGGCCCACCGAGACGCGGGTTAACTTGATATACACATTGGCTGTTGCTTAAGACTACTTAAATCATAGAAGCTACACTCTGCTTCGTGTATTACATCCGTACATTGCTACAGTGCCATAAATAGTTAGATACGGTGCACGTGCCTCTACGGCAATGCCAGTTACCCACGACCCTGCGGCTGACAATCACCTTGTGACCTCTGATAGGTAGCCTGCGGCATATAATGGCCCTGTGACCTCCGGTTGGCAGCCAAACTGCACATTAGTGTCTGCATTTCTGTCAAGTGACGAATTCGGCCACTGCACCAGCGAACACCGAATAACGCTACATGGAATATACACCGGTATTCCTGGCTGCATAACATGATTCCACGGCTAGCACCAAGCTCCGAAAGGGAGCAGAGGAAATACCGCATTTGGTATGTCAGACTCCATCCGGAGGAAGGGATGCGCTCTACTTTTATTTTTCTCCTAAAGCTAAAACCTATTCGTCTACCTGCAACTTTCGACACGCTTTTCACACCACACACCACTGCTCTGCCAGACACTGTGGCCTAGCGACAAGACCAGAGCTAGGACCCGATCACATCCGAATGGCTCAGCCCGCAGACCACCAATCATCTCCGTCCGTGATCCACCACTAATGGTCTCCCGTATCCCCGGCTCCGATTGTCTCCGCGGGCGTCTCGCTGAGAGAGACTCGCGCGCTCTTCCGGCAGCCTTCCGGAGTCGTATCCGGTGTGCGGCGTCAGTCACTCGCGCCGGTCCCTCCGCACCGCACTGCTCGCGCCCCACGCGGCTGCTGTTTGCGGCTCTTTGTATGCCACTATGCGGTTACAGATCATATACAGGCGGGTGGGTGGCTGCGAGCTGCGTGCAGGGGAGGCTGCGTCTGTGTCCACTCAGCACGCACAGAGAAGGGAGGGAGCGGCGCTGATAATCGTCCAATTGGCACTGCAGCCCCGGCTGGCTGGCTGTCTGTCCAGGGAAAGGGTGGCTGCGAGGGAGAGACACAGGCGCCTCCCCGTGCAGAGGGGAGCCGCTGGCTGGCTCGGAGGGCGCGGTGCAGGCCGGATAACGGAGTGGGACGGTAGCCTCGGGACGGCGCAGCACTCGCCACACTATGACAGGGATTGGACGCCACATAGCAGGGATAGAGCTGATACAAACAGTGGTAATCCTGCGTTACACACCAGTCGGCACCGCTCGGTGATCCGGCAATCACCCGTGTCTCGCGCGCAGAGTTTTGTGGGCAGCTGGTGGCCGTTATTGGCGCTAATCCGTGGAAGCGAACAGAGCAGGCTCCCGACGCCTGCTGACAAAACGGCATCGACCAAACATGCAGACGAGGGAGAATTACTCATCACGAGTGCTCCCGGCTGCGCGTGACTGGTGCTGTACTATGTACACGGTTAATTATATGCGCTCCTCTGTGTTGTTAATTGCCCAAGTGTTGAATCAATAGTTGTGTATGTAATGGTAGGAATATCACGTGGTCTACTCACGTGAGCTCACTTTCAACAGAGATCGCGTGCTTGATATAAATAGACCCGTTGTTTCGACTAGCACACCGACTATCAGGTTTACACTTCGAAGCATGCTTATAAATGAAACGATATCGTAGTTAGGTTTCCCTGAGCGAAATATATATATTTATAAGACTTCTTAAACCACCATTCGCAAGGAGGGGGAGGGGGGGTGCGAAGAACGCCCCCGAGGGATTTTTTAATAGCTTAAAAACGAACAGCAAAATAAACACAAAACTTCGGGTACCTACCTTCTTCTACATCAATTTGACCTCTTCCGTTTTTGTTTTTTCATTTCGAGATATAGCAAATCTAATGACGTCACTACACACAAGTTTGACGCAAAATCAGCTTAACTTAAACAGGCTGTACAAAAGTCATTTTAAGCAAATTGCAATACCAAAACGTCAAGAGATAAACAATGAGAAGGGCAAGAAAATTGTTATTTTGGATTTACAAAAATGTTGTTATTTGGTTTAAATGCCCTAAAAAAACAATGTTTTATATATTAAGAAACGTAATACATTTAGGAGAACCACATAAGACAGGGTTTCGGATTCTTGACCGGTTTCGCGGCGAAATCCAGCTCAAAATCTGTGTTTGTGTTTCACTACAAAAACAAAACATCCTGTCTGGGCCAGTTTTTCATGAGGAAGTCGAATCTGGAATCGAAAATAGCAAGAAATCAACTATTTTTTCATCCCGTGAAGGTTTATCCCTAATCACTTCTCGTCTTCGCGTGGTTGCCTTGTTAAAAACTCACAGTTTTTGCAAAAGGCGTTAATTCGGCAGGAAAAATAATAAGATATGTAGACAAGATGTTTAGGTATGCTTTTGGTTTTTCTAGTCGATTTACCGGGTTTTGTAAAAACTGTGGGTTCTTTAACACGAGGGTGATTTTTTACATGTTAAGGTCAACAACAACACGCGAGCACAAAACCATTCGTTGCACCGCCAATATAGCTCGCAGAAGATTGCCAATGGCACCATTTTGCTCCTTGGGCTTTGCTCAATCGATGCAAGGTTTCTTTTGAAATGTCAAATATATTTTTATTACAGTAAGAAGCTATTGGGTTGATCATTGGTTACGATAAAACTCACGTCTGGAGCCCCTTTAGTTGCATTTTTACTTATATTCTGTTTTGCATTTGTTTTGCTTCAAAACTCAAACGATCGCCACTATACACAAAGTATACGAAGATGGCGTACCAAATACAATAAACAAGCCCATGCGAAATATCTCTAATTCTAGTAGCGAAATCTCTCTGGCGAATAATTGTTCCGCCGGAATGATCTTGGCGAATTTGGAATATCTCAGCAACTATAGTGAATCTGGGGAAATGAAGTACATAACTTAATTCAGAAAAATCGAATCTAAAGACTAGTGTCGACAACTCCAAATGACCAATGTGAGTAGGCACACTCCCTTTAAATTTGTGTTATTTATAATCCGAATAAGTGTTGTTGTAGAAGGATGGTTTTATGGGAAATGTTTATATAATTGGCCTATTTTAATACAGTTTTGACTCGGGTCGGTTCGGCTAAGATCCAACGCAGCGTCTAAATAAAATGCAAGGAAGTAATTGAACCAATATGCTCCAAAAGTAAATTGAATCAACAAGAGAATGAGCATAGTGCGAACTCCGCCAAGCTTTTAGTTGACGGCTCTTTAAAGCTGGACGACCAAATATTTTTTACCCTTACAAACTTTTTATTTTATTTTTTTCGTCTTTTACGCTGATTTATTTATACTCGGAGTGAATATATGCAAATATTGAGCATGTCAAATGAAAGTTCACATAAATTCCAACATTTCGACGTCAAGTTTGCCAAGATTGGCTGAAAACTCGCGCGTGTATATATATATCTTTTCATCCGTGTCCGCAAAATCGGTCATGAATCCGAAACCCTGTCATTAGGAAAATACTCAAACCAAATTTAGAAGCAATATCTGTATTTTTGACTGACTCCAGGGAATGAGGTACTGAAACAATATGTTCTTGTCCAGTCCAGCACTATGCATTTCTATCAAACACTTTTCCCAATGTCTTATGTCATTTCTACGTCACAATCATGCGTCATATCAGCAAAAATTAGCCAATCAGCGATTGGAGTTACCGGGTATACTCGGTCTCGACTTTTAGGACTGAATATTAAATAAATAAGAGGTTTCTTTGAAAATGTGAAAGCGTCACAAGTCATTTTCGAGCATGCGCCACAACTTGGCTATCTCAACTCAAAACCCAATGTTAAAGGTGAATTATTCCCTTTAAGTATAAGTAGCTCATGATGTCATATTTTGTAATAGCATTTTTTTGTTTTTATGACCAGATAAAGACAAATTAATGGCAGCACTGTATTGCTGAGACAAAACTGGTATAGGAACATGCATTTATATTTAAAATTACCATTTTCAAATTTAGACCTTATGTGACAACCGACCACTTGACTTTATATGGTGTCAGGTTGTGTAATTGGCTGCTTCTTTCAAAATATACATGACACGTAAAATAACCCATAAAACATGTGTCGCACGACTTTCGTAGACCTCTTGCCAATAGTGATCTTTAGTGACCTGATCTGATTTTTGCCTTATTCTTTGCTTACAATTTCACTTTGTTATGCGGGAGATGCTTTGAGAGGGATTTGTGCGATACAAGTCTCTAGCTAAGGCTTTAGTTTGGATGGAAAGTATATGGCGCAAAAACTCAAATATCTCAGTTTTGACCTTTGACCTGACCGTGACCTATGTTACCTGATATGTGACCTTATTTTAATAATGTCGCATATTTTTAGATACACTTAGTTATGAGTTTTCGACTGCCGCCCTGCGCGTCTCACTGCGGTAATTGGTTAGGAAGATAACGACGGGGTCAAAAAACGCCCCCCCCCAGCCAGTGACGTTGGGCTGAGACCCCAGCCAATGCCGGGTATTGAGAGTTGAGTTGTTCAAAACTGCATTTCCTTATATATGCATCACTTTGTATCCATATTTCATACACACTATGCTCATGTTATTCAGTTTTCCTCAATTTCGGGATCGATGCTCAGCTGTAGTAGACCCGGTCGAGAATCAGCTGAAAATCTTCACGGTAGTTGAAAATGCTTTCGTCATTGTGATGAAATTAAGAACTTGACTCGACAAGCCTTCACAATGCAGTTATAATGGGCCCAAGATCAAGGTCAGCCAGGGTGGACTTCTTAACTTTACTTGAAAATTAACAAAAATTTAAGTACTCACTTGAACTTTTATATTATTACATGCCTGGTTTAGTTTTTTACTTCACCTTTGAAGTTAACCCGGGGATATTTTAAGGCGATTCTGAAGGATCCACCGGAGCTCAATATCGATCTCGAATCTCAATCTGAATCTGCTGCCAGACTGATGAACGCACTATGTGTATGTGATGCCAACGCACTATGTAGGCCAGCCCCATCCTCCGTACGTGGATCACATCTCGCCATACCCTACATGTGACCGTGGCGGTCTGCCGAACTGCTGTACGTGGATCACTGGATCACATCCCGCCATACCGACATTGGACCGTGGCGGTCATGCGAGCCTGCTGCTACGTGATTCACGGATACATCCCGCCAACCCGAGCATGTTGACCGTGGCGGTCTGCCAAACTGACTGTACGTGGATCACGGGATCACCATCCGCCATACCCGACATGTGACCGTGACGGTTGCCAACTGCTGTACGTGGACACTGGATCACATCCCCCTTACCCGACATAGTGACCGTCGCGTTTACTGCCGAACTGCTGCTACGTGCTATCACGGGATCACATTCCCGCCATACCCTACTTGTGACACGTGGCGTCTTGGAACTGCTGCCTACGTATCACTGCCATCACATCCCGCCTACCCGACATGGTGACCGCGGCGGTCTGCCGAATAGCTTGCCTACGTGGATCACGCGGATCACATCGCCGGCACCCCTTGCCCGACATGTGACCGTGCGGTCTGCCCGACTGTTTTGTACGTGGAACTGGATCCACACCCCGCATACCCGACATTTGACCGCTGACGGTTCTGCCGAGCTGCCACTGTACGGGATTTCACTGGATGCACATCCCGGGCATACCGACAGTTAACCTGGCAGTCTACCGAGCTGCTGCGTCCCCCCCCCCCTCCGCAGCGGCGGCAGCAGTTATCGATGGGGAGGGGACACCGCCGCAGGTGCTGACGGCTACATGACGGGTCAGCGCCGCAGGGGGTGTTAGGGGTGTCAGGCGTGTCACCACCCCTCAGCTGTACCCATTAGTCGCTCGGCGCCCCGCCGCCGGACTGAATTTTAATCGTGATCGATAGGACAGTCTGTGCTGGGTGTTACGCGAGAGACGAGATTGTCGACTGAGTGAGGTGTCGCTTTTTGTGAGGCACAAATGGTGCAATTTAAATACAGACAGGGCTGTCAGGGCTGCCAGGGTTTCGGCAGATGGATGAGCCACATGTGCGTTGTACACTGGTGAAGGGCATTAGGAGAATCAGGGACCAGGAGGAATCAGGGGAAAAGAAGGATATCGCTCATGCCCATTGGCGCATTTAGAAATCCGACAAGGGGGGAATGGCCCTCAAGGAGCGCCATGAACCCACACATGAAGGCGCCGTCAGTGAAAAATGTTGTTGAGCGGGAGGAAGGCTCCGGTAAATTTCTGAGGGCGCCCTCTGTGTTACCAAATACCTCCAATGGCGCCGTTGGAGATGCATCTCTAGGGCGCCATCCCACATTACTCTAAAGCAGTGGTTCCCAGCCTTCCCGACACAATTACCCCTTTTCACCAGTCAGAGGAGGCCATTACCCCGCCCTTCAAAATTGATACCGATTTACAGGGGCGTCATTTTCTGAAAATTATTTGGGGACCCCGATGCTAACTTTATAGATTCTGATTTCATTCTTACCATGCAAAACCATAGGCCTAATGTTAAAATTTGAAATAATTGAGTGACCCCGTACCCCTTCCCCAAAAAACATACAAATCGACACCGGTGTCGATTTATCAAAAATAGCGTTGTTTCTCAATGTGTTGGTTGCACCTGTTGAGTGTTGACACACTTCCGTTGGAGCGTCACAACTCGCAATAAACACGAAGACTGAGAGCGCACATGTACTTATTGTCTTTTCTTCACGAATTTCTCAATTCTGGGCGACAAGGTGCACCGAAAAGTTATATTGTTAGCCGAGGGCTGCATTAAAGCTGTATTAGCGTAACATTTTCGGTTCAACTTCACAAGTCTTCGTTACCCCCGCAGAATGGCTCCGTTACCCCAAATGGGGTCATGACCCACCGTTTGGGAACCACTGCTCTAAAGGTAACCTCCGATACAACTTAAAAAAATCACCCTCCCTCACGCCTCCAAAGGCACCCTCCGATACACTTCTGAAGGCGCCCTTCCAAATTTATCCGAAGGCGCCCTTATATACATCTCCGAGGGCGCCCTTTCAAATAACACCAGAGGCACTCTCTGTGAGACCAGAGGCGCCCCCGCCTCACATTCAGCGAATTACGCCTTTGGATGTATGTAGGGAGGGCGCCCTCGGGCCTCGGAGATATATATATATCTGAGGTTGCTTTTAGACTATGTGAGAGGGCGCCTTCAGAGTTGAATCGTATCGGTGGGCGCCTTTGGAGGTAAGTGGAAGGACGTCTTAAGATGTGTTTTGGAGGGCGCCTTCATACACCCTCACGATATGTATCAGAGGACACCTCCGAAAGTGTATTCGAAGACGCCTTTGAAATTATAGCGAGAGCGCCATCGGAGACGTATCGGGAGGCGCCTTTGGAGCCTGCAGAGTTATACTTATTTGGGAGAGCGTTTTTAAAGGTGCATGGGGGGGGGTGCTTTTGGAGGTATGTAGTAGGGCGCCTTCATATTTGTATCGGAGGGCACCGTAGGATGTATATGGGAGGACACCTTTGGAGGTATGCTTGAAGGCGCCTTCAGAAGTTTATCAAAGGGCGCCTTTGAACGGCATTGTGGGAGAAGCGGTTTTTAGAAGGTGTATTGGAGGTCGCCTTTGGAAGCTATTGTGGGAAGGGCGCCTTCAGAGGTGTGTTGGAAGATCGCCTCTGGCAGTTATTTGGGAGGGCGCTTTGAAAGTATGTGGGAGGGCGCCTGGAAGGGCGCTTTCAGGTGTATCGGAGCGCGCCTTACATTCAGTGGAACTTAACGCTCTTCATATTCAGCCGGAGCAAATCTTCACATTCAGCGAAGGGCGCCTTCGGCGCCCTACGCTTGAATGTGAAGACGCATTTCATGAACCGAAGGCGCCTTTGCCGCCCCGCGCCTTCGGTCACTGCATGAGGGCGCCTTCGGTCCAGGAGGGCACCTTCGGCGCCCCAAGAGGGAGGCCATGGTGCGGTGACCCCCCTTAAATACGCCCCTGCTCATGCCACATCCTAATTGGCGCTATACGTACCAGTAAGACGCCTTAAACGGCGAAGGACCAGCGAGTCCGAATAAATCCGCGTCAATTTATCACCGTCCCGAGGTTCGTCGTGCAAGCATGCCTTTTTAAATTATTTTCGCTGTGTTGTTTTGCCGTCGCAAAGGTGAGATCAACTAATCGAATACTTTGAACTAAATTGGTTTTTTTTTTTGGCAGCCGGGGGTATTTTAAAATTTGCAATCTATAAGCCTTCATATTTGTAGGCAAATTCATTTTGGGTTGGGTTATTAGATGTGATTTGATTGCGCTTTTAAACAGCGGATCATTTTTGATCGTCTAGCACGCCTTTGGTTTTGAAGCCTACGGTGGTGTAATGAAGGAAATGTTATTGAATCGTCAATAACAAATATACAGGCAGGTTTAAACAGCGAAATACTGCACATTAAAACCCTCAATTTTTGCATGCATTTCTAGAGACGTACATTGGTCTACAGAGTTCGGTGTTGTTCAATTCGCTTCACCGTCCCATAGGTTGCCTTAAACATGATTTAAATTGTTGAAAACGTCTAAAACTATGTACGTCTATAAAACTAAGTGAATTTGCGCTTGTATAGCCAGTAACTTTGCACGTACCACGGAGCGCCGCTGATCTACACATAGATGCATACGCCGGAGCGGATGTTCTCTAACGCATCTGGTGTTTGACCCGTGTCTTTGCGACTCTTTGGTTGCCGAAGAATAATAGGGTTCGGTAATTGCAACGATGTTTTTGGCAGGTAATTTTCGTGTGGACGCGAACAGGGTGGCACATGCGCACAGTGCAGTGTTACCGCCTGATCCAGCAGGTTTGAAACCTGTGCAACATTGCCAGGTGGTGCTGGTTCTCCGCCATCACACTCAAAATTTTAGCTTTATAGGTCCAGCCGTTTTTAGCTACAAGCAGGATAATACTTTCTGACACTGACGCGGCACGTGTCACGCCCGCCATAGCTGACCCATCACATGAAATAAAAACAATGTCAATAATCATAATGCTTTTTGCAATGGGGCTTATCAGATGGCGAAAACCGCTGTGTTTCAATCGAAATGCGGGAATCAAAAGATATAAGCTTCTGACCAGCGTCGCGGTCTGGCCGGGCCCGGCCGGGTCGGCCGCTTACATGTGATAAAAATCCGGTATTCAATGAGGACTCGCTCCGCGCTTCGCACTCGCTCGGAATTACGATATATGACTGAAGCGGACGGTCGGGCAAAACGACTCCTTGCAAACACTACAATACATTCCACCCAGCAATGTTGTCTTTATTGTATCATCCATGCACATTGTAGGTACCGTCGGTCTATTATGTTTCTTCGCTTTTTGTTTCTGAAACTCGTCTAATTTCACTTATGTGTACATTAAGAACTGATTTAAGGTAACATGTTGTACCTATCTGAGTAGGTACCACATGTTCCCTTGTATCAGTCCTTCATATACACAGAAAAGAAATTAGATGAGTTTTAGAAACTAAGAAAAGGAAATATACATAATATACCGGCTGTACATACATCTGTTAAACAGAAGCATATCCAAGAACAGCTGAACTTGATTGCCAGCTGAATAGAACCGTGTCATTATCTGACTTCCTAGCTCGTAAACACCAGACTGTTGGGAAAAGGTTTCTCTCGAGCTTCATCAGCCACGCTGCACGGGCCCGGCAGCTGCAGCTGGTGACAAAGCCAGTCATACAATAATAATGAACGACAAATCTAACGATAATGGAGAGATAATGATAATGGAGTGGCGGACCGGGGACAATCGATCGGCGTTATCGTCTGCAGTCGGCTGACAAGGCTTCTTCTTCAGCTGGCTTCTATTCAGCCCCAGACCAGGTGGAGGTGGTGGAGTCTTCAGCTGGCTACATTCAGTCCCAGACCAAAGTGGAGTGGTGGAGTCTTCAAGCTGGCTACTCATTACACCCCAGATTCAGGTCGAGGTGGTGGAGTCTTCAGCTGCTCCTTCAGTCCCAGACAGAGTCGATGGTGGTGGATCTTCAGATGGCTACTTTCAGTCCAGACCAGGTCGAGGTGTGTGGAGTCATTTCAGCTGGCTTCTAATTCAGCCCCAGACCAGGTCGAGGTGGTGGATGTCTTCAAATGGCTAACCATTTCAGTCCCCAGTACCAGTCAGGTGGCGTTAGTCTTCAAGCTGGCTTATCCATCATCCCAGAACCAGGTCGAGGTGGTGGAGTCTTCCCAGCTGGTTTACTTATTTCGCCCCAGACCAGGTGGAGGTTGGTGGAGTCTTAAACTCGTGCTACCATTCAGTTCCCAGACCAGGTGGAGTGGTGGAGTCTTTCAGCTGGCTTCTATTCAGTCCAGACCAGGTCGAGGTGGTGGAGTCTTCAGCTGGCTACTATTCAGTCCCAGACCAGGTCGAGGTGGCGGAGTCTTCAGCTGGCTACTATTCAGCCCCAGACCAGGTCGAGGTGGTGGAGTCTTCAGCTGGCTACTTAATTCAGCCAGGACCAAGGTGGAATGGTGGTGGAGTCTTCCAGCTGGGCTTTCTATTCAGCCAGACTCAGGTCGAGGTGGTGGAGTTTCAGCTGGCTCTATTCAGTCCCCAGGACCAGGTCCGATGGTGGTTAGAGTCTTCGCTGGCTTCTATTCAGTCCAGACAAGTCGAAGGTCGTGGAGTCTTCAAGCTGGCTACTATGTCAGTCCCAACCAGTCGAGGTGGTGGATGTCTTCAGCTGGCTTCTAGTTCAAGTCCAACCAGGTGGAGGTGGTGAGTCTTCAGCCTGCTACTAGTTCAGTCCAACCAGGTCGAGGTGGTGGAGTTCCTTACAGTGGCTTCTATTCAGTTCCCAGATCCAGGTCGAGGTGGGTGGAGTCTTCAGCTTGGCTACATCAGTCCCAGACCTCAGGTCGAGGGTGCTTGGAAGTCTTCGCTGGCTTTTATTCAGTCCCCAGACCAGTGGAGGTGGTGGGAGTCTTTCAGCTGGCTTCTATTCAAGGCCAGACCAGAGGTGGGACGGTGGTGGAGTCTTCAAGCTGGCTACCGATTCAGCCCAGACCAGGTCGGAGTGGTGAGTCTTCAAGCTGGGCTACCATTCAGCCCCCAGACCAAATGGGTCGATTGGTGGTGGAGTCTTCAGATGGCTACTATTCAGCCCAGACCTAGTCGAGGTGTTGGAAAGTCATTCAGCTGGCTAACTATTCAGTCCCAGACCCAGGTGGAAATGGTGGAGTCCCTTCAGCTGGCTACATTCCAGCCCCAGACCAGGTCGAGGTGGTGGAGTCTTCAGCTGGCTTCTATTCAGCCCCAGACCAGGTGGAGGTGCTGGAGTCTTCAGCTGGCTACCATTCAGCCCCAGACTAGGTCGAGGTGATGGAGTCTTCAGCTGGCTATAACCATTGATCCCCAGACCACGTCGAAGTATAGGGGAATCTTCTTACGCGTGCTGATAGAAGGAACACACGCGGATGATTTGCGCAAATAGATGGCAAAATAATAGGCATTCAACTGTTTCCTTTAAGATAGGCGTAATAGCTAGAATCCCTGTCGATGCCTTCGTCGGAAGACTTTGATAAGTTAAGTCAAAAACGTACAAAAAGTTCATACAAAAAGAAAAAAATCCATACCCTGATGTTTCTTCGCCGTTATCTTCTTCAATCGATATCCAATCAAGCAATATATATATTTACACATCAATATATCACTCATGGGGTCGACATACCGGAAGGAAAATATACCTGTTAGGTAAATCAAAAAAGCTGCACTGTCATGTCCTTCCTAAAATAGCCGGTCACAAAACAAATTGGCAGCTTCTCGTACCCATGTGTTCATAAAGCAGCTCACCTTCAACATCAACTCAGCATTTTTAGATGCTTCAGTTGGCAAAGAATAATATTCGATTTGTCTACACTTGTTTATGTACACAAAAGATCTACGGACAATATAAGTACAGCATTGGGGTCTGGGGACCACATTGCCACACGTATTGTACACTCCGCATTGGCCACCGGGAAGAAAACGTATATCTTAAGACGTGCAGCGAATATCAAAATAGCTATAGGTACTCCAGGAGAAAACAATGTAACATGAACCAAGTATATCTATTATCCGATGTTCGATGATTGGCTGAAATGGGGGAAAAATGTGCTGAATCGGTGACTTTGCCCCCCCCCCCCCGCTCGCCCCCCGGTCGCCTGATAATCAGTATTATGTCTGCTGTGTACCTGCTCGACTACTGCTCATGCAAGTGGCCGTGCCCGTCAGGCCGCCAGGTATTCTGTCTGCTGTTGGTACCTGCTCAGACTAACTTGCTCAGCAATGGCCGTGCCCGTCCAAGCCGCCAGTATTCTGTCTGCTGTGTAACCTGCTCAGATACTACTGCTCCAGCGTGGCCGTGCCCGTCAGGAGCCGCCAGTTATTTCCTGTCTTGCTGTGTACCTGTTCAGACTCACTGCTAGCAGTGGCGTTAGCCCGTCAGAGCCGCCAGTATTCCTGTCCTGCTGTGTACCTGCTAGACTACTGCTCAGTAAGTGCCGTGCCGTTCAAAGCCAGCCAGTATTCTGTCTGCTGTGTACCTGCTCAGACTACTGCTCAGTAGTGGCCGTACCGTCCAGAGCGCCAGTATTCTGTCGCTGTGTAACCTGCTCAGACTACTGCCTTAGGCATGGCCGTGCCCGTCAGAGCCGCCAGTATTACTGTCTGCCTGTGTAACCTGCTTCGACTACTGCTCAGTCAGTGGCCGGCCCGTCAGAGCGCCAGTATTCTGTCTGCTGTGTAAACAGCTCAGACTACTGCTCAGACAGTGGGGCGTTGCCCGTCAAAGCGCCAGTATTCTGTCTTCCTGCGTAACCTTGCTTAGACTACCTCAGCCAGTGCCCGTGCCCGTCAGATGCCGCAGTGTTCTGTCTAGCTGTGTACGGCTGCTGCAAGACTACTTGACTTAGCAGTAGCCGTGCCCGTCAGAGCCGACCACGTGATTCTGTACTGCTGTTGTACCTGCTTCAGACTACTGCTCAGTCAGGTGGGCCCGCGTGGCCGTCAGAGCGCCAGATTCTGTCTGCTGGTTACCTGCTCAGACTACTGCTCAGGCAGTGGGCCGTGCCCGTCAGAGCCGCCAGGGTATTCTGCCTTACTGTGTGCCTGCTCAGACTACTGCTCAGAGTGGCCGTGCCCGTCCAGAGCCGCCAGTATTTCTGTTCTGTGTGTACTGCTCAGACCTACTGCTTCAGCAGTTGGCCCCTGGCCTGCCCGTCAGAGCCCAAGTAATTCTGTCTACTGTTGCTGCTCAGACTAACTGTCAGCATGGCCGTGCCCGTCCAGAGCCGCCAGTATTCTGCTACTGTGTGCCTGCTCAGACACTGCTCAGCAGTGGCCGTGCCCGTCAGAGCCGCCAGTATTCTGTCTGCTGTGTACCTGCTCAGACTACTGCTTAGCAGTGGCCGTGCCCGTCAGAGCCGCCAGTATTCTGTCTGCTGTGTACCTGCTCAGACTACTGCTCAGCAGTGGCCACGTGGCCCGTCAGAGAGCCAGTATTCTGTCTGCTGTGTTACCTGTTCAGGACATACTGCACTCAAGGCCAGTTGGCCGTGCCGTCAGAGCCGCCCAGTATTCTTCTGCTGCTGTACCTGCCTCAGACTACTGCTCAGCAGTGGCCCAATCTCACATCCCTCAAACTAGCTTTCTGCCCGTCAGAGCCGCCAGTATTCTTCTGCTGCTGTTACCTGCTCAGACTACTGCTCAAGCAGGTGGCGTAGCCCGTCAGAGCCGCCACCCAGCTTTATTCTGTCTGCGCTTCATTGTACCATAGCTTCAGACTACTGCTTCAGTAAGTGGCCGTGCCGTTCAGAAGCCTGCCAGTATTCTGTCTGCTGTTGTCCTGTTCAGACTATGCTAAGCAGTGCCGTGCCTGTCAGAGCCGCAGCTATTTGTTCTGCTGTGTACCTGCTCAGACTACTGCTCAGCAGTGGCCGTGCCCGTCAGAGCCGCCAGTATTCTGTCTGCTGTGTACCTGCTCAGGCTACTGCTCAGCAGTGGCCGTGCCCGTCAGGACCGTAACCGAGCAGCTCGGCCGACAAAGGACGCCGGAAGTCGGATGCGACGGAGACAGTGATTGGTAGCAGCACGTGCTTCTGCGCTGCCAATAACCCGTCATTATCTGCCGGCAGTTCAGACCGACGCGGAACAGCGCCGCGCAGTAATGGACATAATGGGTGTAATGGGTGTAAAGGATGGCAGCGGGCGGTGCCGGCCGCCGCTCCGACCGCGTCCTGCCACCGGAACCTCCGACGATTAGTGACGCTGGACGGGGATGAGTCTGTCGCTAGCCAGAGGACCGGGGATGAGTCCTGTCGCTAGCCAGAGGACGGAGGATGAGCCTGTCGCTAGCCGGTGGACGAGGATGAGCCTGTCGCTAGCCAGAGGACGGGGATGAGCATGTCGCTAGCCAGAGGACTTAGATGAGTCTGTCAGCTGACGGGGATGAGCCTGTCGCAAGCTTAGATGAGTCTGTCGCTAGTCAGAGGAAGAGGATGAGCCTGTCACTAGCCAGAGGACGAGGATGAGCCTGTCGCTAGCCGGTGGACGGAGATGAGCCTGTCGCTAGCCAGAGGACGAGGATGAGCCTGTGCGACAGATTCATCTGTCGTCGGTTCAAAAATGTTTATCAGAAACGTTCAGGCTCTGAAGGGGGCTGGAAAATAACGATGAATGGACCAAAGGACAATGTTATGTTCGTCGAGAAGGCGCCTATTTATGCGGTGACAGAGCCCAGAAGTGCACCCCGAGTCTGAGGAGGGCGCCCCAAATCTGTGAAAGGCGCTCCTCATTCCTCAAACCCATTCAGGGCGCCCAAAATTTCGGAGAGGGAGCCCCGAAACCCGAAAAGCATCCCGACCTTCGGAAGGGCGCCCTCGAAACTTGATAGTGCCCCTCAAACGCGATGAGGTGCACCCGGAATCTGAGGAGGGCGCCCGCAATCCCTAGGTGGTCACCCAAATCATAGCATTCTCAAAATTGTTGTGGTGTGTTACAATACTGAGTTATTTTGTGGCGACACTGCACTGCAATTTGTCTACAGCAACCTTGCCGCCCCCGTGAGGTGCCGAAAAATGCGCCCCTGGGACCAGTCACCACCAAAATAAAATCCTGAATCCGCCCCTACCACCAGTCACCTCACACCTACCCTAGGGTGTCAAAAAAAAAACTTTGTCCGTGCAAGCTGTCCACCCAAAACGGGGTGCTCCTTTACACAAAAATATGCTGACCAAGTTTTGTCCCCCTCCTTTGAGTTTTGATCCCCCGGGCCTTTAAAAGTCAGTGACCCCTATGTAAAAGGTCAAAAATCAAAATCATCGCACAGACCTCGGCGGTGCTCATTTGAAAGCTCTTATTGAGTAGAATGCACTCGTGAAAAGCAAAACGCTCTACGTTTAATAGTTTTCGTTTTATGAGACATAAACCTCTACCAAAAGCACGTTTGAGTGTATTGTGCCCTAAAACGTGCTTTTGGTAGAGGCTTATGTCTCATAAAACGAAAACTATTAAAGGTAGATGGTTTTGCTTTTCACAAGTGCATTTTACTCAACAAGAGCTTTTAAATGAGCACACGCCGAGGTCTTTGCGACGATTTTGATTTTTGACCTTTTACATAGGGGTCACTGACTTTTAAAGGCCCGGGGGACGAAAACTCAAAGGAGGGGGACAAAACTTGGTCAGCATATTTTTTGTGTAAGGGAGCACCCCGTTTTGGGTGGACAGCTTGCACGGACAAAAAGTTGTTTTTTTGGGACACCCTAACCTACCCTGATCACAGCCTCAGATGAGCTCGCTTTGCGTCAGTAATTGTGGGGCTGAGGAGCGATGACTAGTGGTGCCAATCGGTGCAAACATTTCCGGAAATCCGAATTTGTCCGAAGATCGGTTCGGTTTCGGACGGACAAAAACATATTTCTTTGGCCATTTTTGGACATCCAATGACAAGAATGGCTTGTGAAAATAATTTACCCAGTTAGGTGCTTTTTATCAATAAACATTTTCCTTTATACAAATGGATATATGATGATTGTGGCCTTCTCATATATTAACTGCAGCGATATTGAATACAAATGCTGCCTACTTATGCATATATTGGAAATGATACATTACAATTTTACATTCCATATCATACGTTTTTTCTGCTTTCGGACAAATTTCGGACAAACAATTATTTCGGACATTTTCGGACGGACAGACAGACCATGGTCATGGACATCGGTCCGCGGTCGGACATTGGACAAATATTTTCTGAAACTGGCACTAATAGTGATGACTTCATCACTCCTGACTCCTCTACCGACATCTGCTGGGCAAACGGAAAAGCTCTAGTTATACTGTCGTTCGTGATAAAAAAGGAGGCCAGTCGAAGTATTATTTCGGACAGTTTCGGACGGATAGACAGACCATGGCCTTGGACATCGGTCGGACATTGGACAAATATTTTCTGAAACTGGCACCACTAGTGATGACTGCAGCACTCCTCTACCTACATCTGTTGGGCAAACGCAAAAGCTCTAGTTATACTGTCGTACGTGGTCAAATAGGTGGCCAGTCGAAGTACCTACGCCTTTCATAGAGTCCGCACAATTGATGCATGATCATGAGATCCCGAACATCCCGAGCTTTTCCCGCTTTTTGTTGGCTGATAGGCAATTGCAGCAATGTGGTCAGGGGAGTAGCCAATGAGGTCCCTATCTATGGTCCCTAGGGACCCCCTTGGGCCGTTTGGGCCCCTCAGACCAAACTTCTCAGTCTACGAACGGCAGGGCCTTTTCTGAGGAATTTTCACTTGGGGGATTTCCTCTGAGGGAGTTGGGCTTTTTTAGGTTTGGGCAAAGGGTTTTTGGGCTCTTTTTTCAGTGGAAAGTCCGTTGAATTGGGGTCGGGTGTGGCGTGCGTCGGAGCACTGCCAGATCCATATTTTTTAGAAGATTTGTGGCAAAAAAGGACCTTCCCTCCTTTTTATCCGAGCATTTGGTTCGGTCACCTTATTTTTGGTAATTTGAGCTTGTTGTTTTTTTTTTTTTCTGAAAAAAAATCAACTGGATATTTCGTATCATTACACAATACACATATAAGTAAACAATAACGTTTTATATCAATGCCAACTCAAAGGGTGTCCGCCGATAACTTGTCAGTGGAAACTGGGGACTGAGGGGTCCACTGATAGACGAAAAATGTCTCCGGCATTTTTTTTCTTCTCATATATTTTGACATATGAATTTCCTACGTTAAAGTAGGTAAATAAGTCATTTAGCTTTCCAACGAACGTCGCGGGACATTGTTAACGAAGGCTTTGTTCCCTAATAAAACCCAGAAATATAGCGGTGCGGGGAAATTTTTTGCCTTTGTAGAGGAAAAGATGGCAACATAACTGTTCCTTCTATTCAGCGTTACGACGTAAACCGAGAGTGAAGACGGTGAAACGATGGCTTTGATTAGACGGTGACCACCGATGGAAACATTTGATTATTGGCGACTACCACCGATGTGGACATCACGAAGCGGCGCCGAAAGTATTATTTAGGTTCGTGAAAAAACGCCAATTTTCCTATTCGAACCAGACCGTCATTGAAGCAAGCCCTTAGGTAGCCTCAATGCGTCGCATTGTGCAAGGTGCGACCTCTACAAATAGTGTTGTGCGTTTAAAAGTGCATGGTAAAATAGTGTTAAGCGAACTTTTTTGGCCCAATGAAATAGCGGGAAAGTAAGCAACATTTACACATGAATGCGGCTGAGAAACGACACGATTCTTTTTAACCCGGTATAAAATATAATTTGTAGTTAAATTGGCGCCAAGGAAGCGAGTTGTTTAGTTGGAATTGGCCACCCCCGTTGCCCCCTTATATTTGTTTAATTCACTTTTTAATGTAGGGGAGGAAAAAAAAAAAAACAACCCCCGGGGGGTCTTCCACGTTCTGTCAACGGTTGGCACATTCTGTCAGCGGAGTTTTTCTCGTGAAAATATCCACAGCAGGTATATTGGTTGTTCTCGTAAACAATATGTTCCTTTGTGCTTGCAATGGCCCGGTACTATCAAAAACCATGCATTACAGCCTGCGAACGGATTGGTCCAAATTTGAAAAGTTTTGTTTTTTTCAACAGAAATCCAGACTTTTTTAAAGTGAACAAAAATTGTAGTTAGTGGCATTTCAAGGAATTGTTTTGTGTCTTTGAATGCTGCCAATGGGGCCGACACGAAATGTCGAGAACATTGTGCTGAGCGTTATTCTGCCCCATTCTCCCAAGTTTTCAGTAAAAAATGAAAAAAGTGTGACCTGTGTCGAGTGGGGCAAGTGCTCTGGTCCACTGAATACTGTTCATGATTCCTAGTCGTATCGCTTATGAACGACCTACAAATGATTGCCCTGTTTATTTACAGATATTTTGGTACGCCACTACAAGCGTAAAAACGAATCAGGTGGTGCGATGCAGTTCACATTATTCGTGCCTTTAAGGCCTTTTCCAAGGAATTTTGACTGGGTGATTTCTAACTGGCGGATCATAGGCTTCGAAAGTTTTGGATGGAAAAGTTTAGCTACGTTTCGTTAGCGAAAAGTTGATGACCCGGGGGGGAGGAATGATGGCGTCGGGTCGGTCAGCCTTGAAAGAGGTCCGTTTAAAAAGGAATAGTTTCACCTGGATGGCTTTTTTCAAAACGACAATTTGACTATATTTTCAATATACAACTTCTTTCATAATGCAAAAAAATACGCCATATATCGCGCCGATCAATGGACCGATAGGACGTGAATTATTAATTTTCATCAAATTACTATTTGACGTATACACCTTCCGCAACGTCCCAAACGTTGGCTCAGCAGATTTTCAGATTCGAATGTATAGTCGCGTAAGATTACTGTATCAGTCTAGCCCAGGTGTGTGAGGCTTACACTAATAGCCTTCTGCCCCAGGAGTGATGAGCTTCCTACTATCTCTCGTTTCGTACAAAAAGTTTATATTATGATATTCGGCCTGGTTATGCTTCAGCCCTAGATAGTTACGTTTTGCAGTATACGGGTTTGTTCTCAAGACTGGGCTGACAACATACTGCCCATCGTTCACTTCAAGACCATGTTTATTCGAGTGAAAGGATATTGCCTTATATTTTATTTCTATAATTCATGTTTCTATAAAACTTATTTTAAACTAAAACCTATGTTGTTAAAACTTTATTTACTTTAATTTTAACTAAATACAATTATAAGCTCTCATGTTGATGGTGAATCTATTTCCTTTAACGGGATGGATTAGAGGTTTTGTGCTTTCATTGCAAATAGATTAATATGCACTGGCCCGTGGAGACAGTTCATGCCGCCGGTTTGTTGTGCCTGGTACTGGTTGTGAGTGCGGTGGTATCTTTGCTGTCCACGGGGGGTTATGTTCAGCATTGCGGCGGAAAGTCCTCCCCAACTGCCAGTTAATCATGTTTAAAATGATGCCCGTATTTGTTGCATGGATAACAAAGAAAAAGTAACTGGCAAAAATGCAGTGTTGGAATCGTAATATGCCGTATGGTTTTTTATCAGCGTGTTGGATGATGGCGATGAAGTGATATATCCTCCTCCCGCTTCTGCAGGGACCGGCCACAGATGCGTCCTTCGTTTATTTTTGTTGTTTTTTATGTGATAAGTCAGTTGTAAATGTTGTCTCCATGTCTTAGTGACAGTATTATGCCTCCGTAGGTGCGATGAAACCGCTGCGTCCCGTATATTGGCGAGGTTTTCTGTCAGATGAGTCATTCGCCCCACTTGGTATTATTCGTTGCACATGGTGCAGGGCTGTGGTGTTTTATGCATTAAATGATTGTGGGTGTCCGTGAAATCTTGAAAATTAATTTTAAAATGACCCTCCCCCCATCTCGCAGTACAGCGTATTGGCACCGGGAAATAACATTTGTTGTTGTATTATTGTATGTGAGTTGAAGTGTGGTAATGGAAATTTTGTAAAATTGACTTTTTAGGCACACATGGGCCGCGATAATCACAACATAAACTTAGCGTCTTCATAAAACTAGACTCAACTCATTCAACTACTCTGACAAACTTATGGGGCTAGGTTTTCTATTAAATTATTTGATTGGGTGCTTCCAATAACTTTATGGTTAGATTTATACATTTCATTTTCTTACCATGTTGTTAACTTGTTCCATAGGGCCATTTTAATTGTTCTTAATTAATTTTGTTTATTATATTTATGTTTGGGGGGCGGCCCAATAAGTATATTCAATCGACAGCCGCATTGCTCTGTAAACTATATAGTGTGCATTTTGTTTATGTAAGACCATGTTATTCCGTATTTCAGGTGTTACAATTTTAAAGTTGCGCATGTGATCTCTTAACATCGCCTGGGTGCGCTTACTCATTTTACTAATTTTTAGAAACCGTATATGGACGTTGAAGTTAACATGCACATTTGGCATATGGTCTTATTTTATTCCATACAATTACACAGTGCCACTTCTTCAACTCCTACCATTCCTTCTCCGCCGCCTACACCATCTTGCATTGCCATCGCCATCTTGTATGCCTTTGATCGTATGATACATAAAATTAATGACGGTAAACTAAAATACTGCCGTTCACCCGAGCCGCAGCCCGCGCCACCAAAAATGACGACTACAGCGAGATGACATGGTCAATCGCCCGCTGAGGCCGTTTGCCCTATGACGGCTCTCCACGCATGGCTGACTTCGGACGATTTTGTGCAACCCCAATTATTAATAACATAAAAATGACTAGTGTCATTCAAGTCCACATGACCAATGCTGAGTTAGCGAACCACATGAACTCCCTTTAACACTTTCCATCGTAACAATTTTTAGAACCGCCATCAAACTGTGACTTCTGCTTTGTCGCCAATAACGGTGATCGCTGCTTGGTGCACACTGGCTAGAGCGCCGCCCTGGTGGCGGAAATTGTGCTGACATACCCCATTGCGTTTCGCCGCCGAATATGATATTGATGATGAGAATATACAATTTTTCTTGATATCATCAAATACATTCGGGAATGAGACGGAGAGAGCGCAATCGTCATGCAGATACTGTATTGTAATTGTACCGGTACACGCGGACATTGACTTGCACCACTCTACAGCTTTACGCTACACATAACAGCTTAACGCCACACATTTTACACTGTCGGCGCCGCGGAAATACGTACAGGAGTGTGAGTAGTGTGACCACAGGGAGCATAACTGAGATGAACACACACGCTGAAGTTTTGCAAACAAATGAGTTTGTGGACGAAATTGTCCTTCTACATCAACCACGAAAAATGGGCTGTCTGATACCAAAAAGCTACGCTTAACAATTCGAGTGCCCCTCCAAAACAACTTTTCCCTCGAGTCTTGGCAATTTATCTAGAGGACAAACTACACGAAAAACACTGCACTCCGCCCGAATCCCTGGTAATGCCCTGTTATCGCGTTCACTCACGATATTTAACACACGTTCGCTTTAATGCCACTGAGCATACCACGCCGTTGTAATGAGTTGACGATACAGAAAAGCGATAATATCAACCAAATGTGGTACAAACATTGACACGAAATGGGGACCAGTAAGAACATACCAGAAAGCGAGTTACCAAAACGGCGCCAACTAAGGTAGTTCAACATTTGTGACGAAAGCTTTTCAAAAGCCCAGATCCAGACTGAATTGATCCCAATTCCATATTGTATAAACATGAGCATCCTCGACAGACAAGCACACACTCCAGTACACAGCTGAGTGAATGACACTTATCAGGCAACGCTCTACGCTATGAGTAAGCAGCTTTGCCATCGTGTCCTCCCAATGCCTGAATGCAAACGGAGCCCGGCTCTTCCCATCTGGGGTCTCCTGCTCTTTGACAGCCCGCCCGACCCAGACCAATGTCTGTCTAGGGGAGAAATTGACGGACAGCTAAAACATACAAATTACCTCCACGTTTGAAGTTAGAACTGCAACATTATAAAACAGCAGTAAATGTTGTATTCCTTACAAAATAGAATGTATCCACTTCTCACATTTGTGCTAGGTTCTGAGCGGCATGAACTGAAGACTCTGAAAGTTCTAAGGCAGGTTCTTGTTGAATTTTCTCCGATGACCTCTTGCCGCAGGTGGAGCTGCATGGTCAAGTGGGGCTTACAAGTGGATCCTCGATTTAAAAGGCCACGGGTCACCTTCCTAGGCCCAGATGAAGCTACCCTAAGATCAGGTGAAGCCGTCCTAGGCCCAGGTGAGGTCGTCCTAGACCCTGGTCAGGCTGTCCTAGGTCCAGGTGAGGTTTGGAGGCACGCTGACAGCCACGATGAGCAGGAAGGCGAGGCCACAGAGCCGATCGGCGGCGCCGGCCAGCAGTGCCCACTCGCTGTTCTTGCTGTCCTCCTTCAGCATCTGCTTCAACTCGCCAGTCTCGTGCGAAGAGTCCAGCATCTCGTTATCCTCCGGAGAGTAGTCCTGCAGGAACACGGGCGAGATGACGGTGACGATGACGGTGAAACGGCAAAGGGTGCAGAGAATGATGGCTTCTACAGACGGAGTGCGCGTCTGAATGGGAGGATGACGATGACTGCACAGTATCTATTGCCTACATGAAGTAAGGGAATGTTAGGCGGCGCGGCCGACTCACGTGAAATAGGGGCGTGTCCAGACAGAGGAGCCTGCCCACCAGGCCGGACAGGCAGACGCGCAGACAGCGCGGCAGCGGGGAGCTACGAGGACGGCTCAGCAGCAGCACCAGCACCTCCAGCATCGTGAACACCAGCAGCAGCACCGTGAACACCACGTAAAACGACGCTGAAACGGAACATAACGTTAAAACGAAGCTGGAAATCGTCATAATTCGTTAAAACGATTCGCTTCGAATTGACGGAACTCACCAAGGGTGAACACCATCGTGAAAATGAAGCACGGTGAAATCAACACCCGTGAACAGAGAGGAGTATTATAATGAGCGACGATTCTATAACCAGTAACAGCTCCGTGAAAACTCACGTAAAATGACAATTGAAACAAAGCGATCAACGTTAAAAACGAGCAGAAACGAAACACTTTGGACACGTCGTCCCCTTTCCACCAATATCCGTATAGGGCCGTATCCGTCTGGAGTATGCAGCGCGGTCCCCGTCCTCGTCTTCACAATAGTACCATGTCTGGGTGTCCTCCCATATGTTTCTCACCGATGGAGAGCGGTGCCGTGGGCCGTCCCGCCGGTCTCTCACTCAATAGTACCGTCGGGTGTCCCCATATGTCTACCGCATGGGAAGAGGATGCACCAGTGGCGTCCCCAGCTGTCTCTCACCAAATAGTACCGTGGGTGGGTGTTCCCCATATGTCTCACCGATGGAGGCAGTGGCCGGGGTGGGCGTCCCGTCTTCTCACCAATTAGTACGCGGGTGTCCCATATGTCTCACCGATGGAGGCGGTGTCCGTGGGCGTCCCCGTCTCTCACCAATAGTACCGCGGGTGTCCCCATATGTCTCACCGATGGAGGCGGTGCCGTGGGCGTCAGCGGGCATCCGGCCGAACAGATTGAGAAGTCCGAGCACGGTGATGAGCACGCTGACCCAGCAGAAGGTCAGTTTCTGGGGCGACTGCACCGGGATCAGGAACGAGAGCAGCATCAGAGCCGCCGAGCCTGCCGGCAAACAGGGCAGCTTTGTCAGATCTTCAGTCGTTCAACTCGGAACGATTTCCAGTTCTGGCTTTGTCTCCACTCGGATAGACTACACTTGGTGTGAGATCGCCTGTATGCTCACTTTCGACGGGAGAACTGTACTACAAGGCACGCATAGCTTAATGTTTAAAG
Organism: Semibalanus balanoides; assembly: GCA_014673585.1. Classification (NCBI taxonomy): domain Eukaryota; kingdom Metazoa; phylum Arthropoda; class Thecostraca; order Balanomorpha; family Balanidae; genus Semibalanus; species Semibalanus balanoides. Next base: position 62,444 of record VOPJ01003556.1, read on the forward strand.
TATCTTACTGAGTATGCTAATAGATAGATAATATTATATATATATATGTATATATATATATATTATATATAATATATAATATACTTATATATATATATATATAAACCACACTTCAGAGTGTAGAAAATTGTGTGGTTTTAAGATACATATTAATGCGAAGCGAAGTGCATTTCTTTCCAATATATATATATTAGTATATATATATATTTATATATATATTATATATATATATTATATATATAATATATTTATATATATATATGATAAATATATATATATTATATATAATATAGAGATATAGTTAGATTATAGATATATATATTTATATATATATATATATCTATATATATATATATATTTATTTATATATATATATATAACACACAAAGGAGCGCTAGCCAGCTCGGCTGTCTCAGGGTCACTTACAGATGATGGGCATGGCCAGCTCGGCGGTGCGCTGCTCGTTCCTGCGCGTCGTCAGCGTGAATTCTACCGAGTGGTACGGCTCCGCGCAGCAGTCGTAGTACTTCACCTTCCGTTCGGCGGTCAGGTTCAGTACCTCCCATTCGCGGGATTTCCTCAGATCGGTCAGGTCAGCAGCAGCACTCTGTATAACAGAATATAACGGGAGGTGCCACAGTAAGTAAGTCTCGAGAACGTAGCCGCAAGCGACGTTGGTTGGCCGCGAAGGGAGAGGAGCCGCCTGATGGTCGTTTGTGGGGTGATTATTAGTTTCGGTTCTAGTCGAGCGGGCGTGGCTATGCTCTTGAGAGCTGATTGCGTCTGTAGTGGCGTGGTAAGTCTCGTGTTAGGGTGAGCTGTATGGCGTCGGGTTGTTATGTTGTGTGTGCCGTCCAACTCACACTGGTTATTTGTGTGTGCGAGTTGGGCACTTCGGGTTTTTTCTTATGCAGTGTGTGAGAATCTATAATTTGGTTCTCTGAATGCTTAGTAGCCTCATCTTTGTGCGTAGGGTGGTCTGCCCTTATTTTCTCCGTCTCTCTCCAGAATGGCACTATCGAGCTTGGTGTTCTTGGGTCTTCTTGAATCTTATTATTTCAATGTTTTTTGTGCTTGTGTGGCATATATAGATTCATTTGGCTGTTGCTTATGAATATAGCACGAATTATTGAATTTTTGCGCGATGTGCTTTTGCTACTCAGCTGAGGAGAGCTATTGTCCCTTTCTTCAACATTATAATCCACGTTGCTATTTTTGATCAGCTCTCGTTGTGCTGCGTGCTGGCCACAATTAGAGATGTAACAACATCGCGTTTGATGTAGCTTCCTGCATAGCAGCTGCCCTCGGCGGAGAGACCATACGGAGTACTGATATTGGTTCAATATAGCGCTCTCATTGTCTGAGTTTATGTTGCTAGTCTCGGTTGCTTGTTATGTCGTCTCTGGGGTGCGGCTCATACCATTGTGTACTGCAACAGTTTCGTTTACCTTGTCTTACACGTGGCGATTCACGGTTTAGTGCATATGTTTGGAAAGACCAGGGAACTGTCATAAGAGTAGGGCGACTCACTACAGAAAACCAATTTTTCAGGGCGGTGAAGAGGGGCTTCTATTGAGGAAGTCTCCGTCTCGGGTAACCTTTCTAACCTGTATGGTAATCTAATGTGTCAGTCTCGTCCTTACACCTATTTGCGGACAAGTCGTAATTTACCTCGCGTCTTTCGTGCACTATCTTTATTAGGATGAAGACGTTAGTGTTCTCTCACGCATTGCTCGTGCTTATTCGGATAGCAATGTGTCAGAGAGAGAGTTTCTACATAATTGAGAAGTCTATTCCTTCTGCTCTACTTTTTCATCTTTGGTTGGATCTTTACAGACATTAACCAGCATCAGTACACTCCTTACTTGTGTTCTCGACATGACTAATGCATACGGATCGTTTCATCTCACGCTCAGCTTGCCTTTGGCCATCCAATCGATTTCGAGCGTTACTCACTTTTGATCAACGGTATGTGCGCGCTGCCTAATTTATTCTCATGGTCGTGCTGCCGTAGGTAGTTTTTTGTTATCCATACGGCCTTCTCTCGCTCATCGGGACATACATCTCGTCCCGGCTAGTCTACTATAAGCGCCTCGTCGTGATATATGTTTGCCGCGAAAAATTAGAGCACAGGTAGGATGTTGTTTTGAAAACCCGCACAATGAACATTTGATGTTAATGGTTCTCTCTATAGTTTTTGTGCTCACTGTATGGTGTTAGTTTCATTTGGAGCGCATATATACATGCTCTTTTTCATTGATAATCCACGTAAGTCGATCGATGTAGATTGGTGATGTGCACAGCCCGTTTAACCGGGTTTATACTAATTATTTTCCTAATAGGATCCTAGAACTTGTTTCGTATTGCATAGTTGGAGGATAGATTTCACTACAAAAGCGCGCCATATCTCGCGCAGGTGTTTTGTTCAACGCTGGACAATGTCCCTGAAACAAATCGCTGACACTAAAATAAGCACAGGTAGGATGTTGTGAAAACGCACAATGAACATTTGATGTAATTTCCAGTTTGTTGTATGATTTGTTATTATTGGGGAAAATAAATGACTCTTTTTCATGATAATATAAGTCATAGTGTTGAATACAATCAGTAACGTAACTATAAAAAATCCTAATCTAGCAAATTAATGAAGCTATTTTCACAAATTTAGGGGTCACAGCTACTAAAAGGCCGCCATATTAGATGCACATATAACTGCTAATTTGGTTACGAGTTCACTGAATAGCTGTTCTATATAGAGGATCTACGGGCATTTAATCATAACAAAAAGAACGCAAAATATATTTTGTATCCCATTACGAGAACAAAAGACACGGGAAAAGTCCACAGTTTGATGAGGACCAGAAATACTCGCAAGTACCGGTCGTTTTAAGCGTGGAACGCTTACCAACTTTGAAATGCGATATCTTTTGAAAGAAAAGCTTGTATGCAAAATGTGAGGAATTTACCATATATTTTGGTCTCATCTGTCGATTTCAAGTGATAACTCCATTTTAGTGGAAAAAGGTGATTATTTCCCTTTAACATTATATTTTAGTTAAGATAGCCATGTTGAGTGCTTGGCATTGAAATTAAGTATGGTGTAAGTTAAAACTACCACCGAGGTCGAATCACAAAGCAATTTGAGTTTGTTTTTTACATCTGGAACATCCCCAGTCCCCAGAGTATTTGAACAGGAATTCTGAGCCGATGACGTCGTCACTCTTTACTAAATGTTGATGATAGTTGACTTGTTTTACATTTGGCCATACATTAGCCATACATTTGGCAGCGTGAAGGTTTTCTCTATTTCCCGAAATTCCTTGATACGACGTCATTAACCCTAATATTAAAACATAACTTTTTATCAAATTAAGCACTGTTTGTGAGAAACAAATGTCACAATCGTGCTCGGCAGCAATTAATTCATATTTAGCACCACAAGCGGCGTACATTAAACATTTTATAAATTTTGGGAAGGTGGCAGTGCCGTAGACACAAAACAAAAAATAATACGCGTTTCCCGTTACATAAAGTTCAGCTTAGCATTGAGAGGCCACGAAATGGATCAGACAATTTTTTATCATTATTTTCAGAGGTTTTAAAGCTAGTTTTGAGCTAGCGCTGCGCTGCTTCGTAATTCGTGTTAGTGATACTCTTACGTCATAATTGACAGTGATTTTCCTGAAAGCATGGAGTAGAACTTAATTGTCTTGTTTGTATTTAATTGAGTCATACTGAAGTAAATTGCATGATAAAAACAACTATAGAATGAACAAATCAACAGTGGTACGTGATATGACGTCATTTTAAGACGCAGTAACAGCTGCAAATTCAAACGCTATGTGAGGAAACATTTTGTCACAAGTGCACCAAAAACTTAACGTGTTCTTTCTTAGCTTAATTTCACTTCATTCTTGCAATAAGTTTACCTTTTTATTGTCTCAAAAATAGAACAAATGTCCTTCTATAACGTGATGTATCTCAAACAACTAAGAACTAAGCCGTTTTTCGATGAATTGAGGAACAACTTTACGCCCGTGATGGTCCTTTGAAGGAGCGGATGAACCGTTCGGGTGGGTCGAGCGGCGATGGTGATGCCAGCGCGTATGGTGCGGTGTGACGTGCACGAGTGTAGGTGTGCGTGATGTGCAGAGAGCGACGGGTTGACGCGGGCGCCCGGGTCTTATGTTCCCGTAAGCGAGGCTGTAAAACCGAGAAGAGATGCTGGAGTGCGAGCGTGTGTATGTCATAGAATTGGAAGATAGAGAAGGTTGTAGAGTAGTAGTGAGATGCGCAGCGAGCGGGGGGTGGTCGTGGGCGGAAGGCCGGGGAACGTATAGGACACCAGTGGTAGTTATCCGATAGCGTATGAGGATGGGCGGGGGGGGCGAGGGGGGCCGAAGGAGGCAGAGTACCGGGGGGCGGAGGAGGGCAGCGGGCCCCAAACTTTTTTGCGGAGGAGGGTCGCCCGCGGCGCCCCCGAAGCTTTTTCTGAGGATCCTATATTCTTTTGTTTACGGTGTGGCTGATTAATAAAGGCTTGAAAAGAGAGGATCACGTGCGAGGGAGTGTGGGTGAGTAAGAAAGGGGGAGTGAGCTTGGGGTGTTATTCGATTAAGACGTTGTGAAAGATTGGTAGTGTTAGGGGAAATTGCTTGTCTAGGGCCGAGTTTGAGCTGCTTTGAGGCCGATGTTAAAGATAGGTTTAAGATGATGTGTTGGTGAAATGGAGCGTCGATAATGAATGTGTTGTTAGTAGTGGAGTGCGACGGACGCGAAGAGCGTGCAGACACGGATGCGCGTGTCGCGAAAGCGATCGTAAAGAGTAGTGAGAGGGCGGTGGTGAATGAGCGAAGTGGCGCGAGCAATTCAGAGTGTTTTACACTTGGTATTACAGTTGGGACGAGTGTGCGAGATGACGGAGATGTGGGGAAGTTTTGGTCAGCCTTACGCAGGATGTTTGATTCTCCCTTTTTTAATATTGCTTCACACAGAAAATGGTCTGCAATGTTGGAGGAAGCAGAGAGAGTCGAGCGAGTGTGGAGATTTTGGCGGTGAGAAACCGGAGTGGGCCGAAGAAGGAAATGCGAGACCGATGGAGAGAGCGATGATGTGAGCGTTGCCGTGGTGCAGGTGTTTTTGTGTCGCGCGATGAGCGGTGCGAGACGACGGTGCGATGGTGCCGACGATGTCAAGTGTAGTGTGTATTGGTTTTCCGACCGAGTGATGGGCATCACGCCGTTAATATTCGGAGCGAGCTATGTTACGAAGATGGGTGTTGCGCGATGAGAATTGTGAGGTGAGATGTGGAGAGCGCGTAGAGAAGCGGAGGGAGAGTCGTGAAGCCGGGATAGACAGGAGAGTTAAGGGGAGCAGCTTTGATATGGTGGCCCCCTTAAAAGAGAGAATGGAGAGTGGGGGTGGGGTGGGGGCGGGTGCCCGGCGGGGTGTCCGCGGCGCCGTGGCCGGCCGGCCTATTGATTGCTGAGGGGATACGCAGTATCAGGCCGAGATGTCGTTGCGTGGATGCGATGTGAGTGCGAGCGCCGGATGTCGGGTGAGAGAGCCGAGGTCCGATTGTGAGGTGTAGATGAGGCGCCGATGGAGCGGAAGTGTTCAGCCGCGGGGGTCGATCGCGAGGTCGGACCAACAACTGTAAATCGGTAGACTCCCGATGGAAAAGTCCAGTAAAATAAAAGAGAGGCCGGGGAGCCGCAATGGTACATGTTCAACAATATCGTATAGGTAGACATGTCTCAACCGTGACACGTCTCCCAATTTGCAACAGACTGATTTGGTTACCACTAGACCTTGATTGAGTTAAACTTCAAGTTGACCCAAACTGTCATCGTGGAAATATGATTCAAAGCCGCCTTGATGAGACGACAACAGCATGGCGTCAGGAGAATTATTTTGCATTATATGTTATTAGGGTTAAAAAGTTAATTGTGGAGAAAAAGATGATTTTGCATACAAAACTTTTGAGCTCTTTTGATGATCTCGTGGAGCCGTGGTAAGACTATTAACCTTGAAATAGAAGAACTAAATGTTGAGGGACACAATTGCTGATTGATTTTCAATTGTTTCGTAAGAGCTATCTAGGTTCACGAGATTTTGGGGGTTGGAGCAAAAGCCGCTAGAGTGAAAAGTGCTGGCTTGTAGTGGATGACGCCTTGTAACTCGAAAGTTGAGGGAGCTGTTGAAGAGAGATGACCGAAAAGTCCGCAAAAATACTTTTTTGAACAAAGCTTTTGAGATGGTTGCTCCCCTCCCGCCGCACGGCGAATGCGTTTTGCCGCCGGGGGGAGCAGCCGTGCAACGGCGCGGGGGTTGGAGAACGGACGGATAGGAACATGCAGAGTGCAGTGCCGGGGTACGCTGAGTTGATTCATGTAGTCCGATATTTAAGTAGATTATTAGTCATTATGAAATCTTGTATAGTACTCAGGGTAAGACTAGAGATGCGGATGACTTAGAATCAGTTCAAGAGTCCGAGTCATGCAAGGTCAGACTACTGGGTTAAGGTCATGCGTGGGGGTGTAATGGCATATTATGATGTATATTTTTTGCGTCTTAGAACGTGAATAATGGCCTTAAAACAATATTAGTTTAAAATAGCTCATGGTATAAAGCAAAATCCAAATGTATGGGCATGTAGGTTAATGTCGTGGAAAGAGGTCGATTTTTGTCATAGGAAAGTCATTACATATTGTCATTAATGTATCGGTATCAACTTCAAGTCTCGTACATGTCAAATATAGTCAAATTTCTTCAAATTTCGTCATCTGATGCGTTTCTATGATAGGTAGGTTTATATATATTGCTTTTTTAACTTTTAAGCATTTACAGTTTTCCGAAATTTTAAAAATTTGAAATGTTACACTTTTTTCGTAAAAATTCAAAAATACGAGATAGTAGTTTGATAGCCGAGTCGAATTATCAGTAATTATGGTCTCAAAACACCTGTGTGGCCGACAGGCGAATAGTGGCGTAAATCAGGCAATTTACAAACCAAAATAAAGTGACTAAGTTCGAAATCGGGCAGAATACGTGAGGACAGTGATTTCAGGCTGAGTCGTCGTTGGCAGGCTAAAGATCCTGCCCCCCCACTGAACTACTTCCTGCGCCCTGCAGGGGGGCAACCTGCCCCCAACTTTCGAATTTTTAACATTACGCCTATGGACGTGCATGGAAAGATCGACTTAAAAATGCTTTTTGCCGCCCCCACCCCAACTTCAAATGGTTCCTACGCCCCTTGTATATCAGTATCTTGCAGATCATCTGAAGTGTATGTCTACAGAGACGCGACTCACCGGAACTGTCCCCGTAAAAGGTGAGGTTGATGCGGTTTACAGGGAACACGACTCACCGGACCTGTCCGTAAAGGTGAGGTTGATGCGGTTTACAGGGACACGACTCACCGGACTGTCGCCGCGTTAAAAGGTGAGTTTTGATGCGGTTTACAGGGACATGACGACTCACCGGACTGTCCCGTAAAAGGTGAGGTTGAATGGGTTTACAGGGACACGAACTCACGCGGACTGGTCCCCGTAAAAAGGTGAGGTTTGATGCGGTTTACGTGTTAACGGGACCGACTCACCGACTGTCCCCGTAAAAGGTGAGGTTGAAGCGGTTTTACAAAAGGGACACGATCACCCAGGACTGTCCCCGTAAAAGTGGTGAGGTTGATGCGGTTTACAGGACACGACTCCACGACGGACTGTCCCCGTAAAAGGTGAGGTTGATGCGGTTTTACAGGGGACAGCGACTCACCCGGACTGTCCCCGTAAAAAGGTGAGTGTTGATGCGGTTTTACGTGCTACAGGGACGCGACTCCACCGGACTGTCCCTGTAAAAGGTGAAGGTTGATGGGTTTTCGTGCTAAACAGGGACGCGACTCACCGGACTGTCCCCGTAAAAGGTGAGGTTGGATGGCGGTTTACTGCTAACCAGGGACGCGACTCACCAGACTTCCCCGTAAAAGGTGAGGTTGATGCGGTTTACAGGGACACGACTCACCGGAAACTGTCCCCGTAAACGGTGAGGTTGATGCGGTTTACGTGCTACCGGGACGCGACTCACCGGACTGTCCCCGTAAAAGGTGAGGTTGATGCGGTTTAGCAGGCACGACTCACCGGACTTGTCCACCGCCCCGTAAAAGGTGAGGTTGATGCGGTTTTACGTGCTACGGACGCGACTCACCAGACTGTCCCGTAAAAGGTGAGGTTGATGCGGTTTACAGGGACCGGTGAACTCACCGGGCTGTCCCCGTAAAAGGTGAGGTTGATGCGGTTTCCGTGCTACAGAGACGCGACTCACCGGACTATAATACCCCGTAAAAGGTGAGGTTGAGTGCGGCTTACAGGGACGCGACTGCACCGGACTGTCCCGTAAAAGGTGAGGTTGATGGCGGTTTCCGTACTCAGAGACGCGACTTTCACCGACTGTCCCGTAAAAGGTGAGGTTGATGCGGTTTCAAGGGACACGAACTCACCGGAACTGTCCCGTAAAAAGGTGAGGTTGATTGCGGTTTACAGGGACGCGACTGCACGGACCTTGTCCACGTAAAGGTGAGGTTTGATGCGGTTTCCGTGCTACAGGGACACGACTCACCGGACTGTCCCCGTAAAAGGTGAGGTTGATGCGGTTTACAGGGACACGACTCACCGGAATGTCCCCGTAAAAGGTGAGGCTGATGCGGTTTCCGTGCTACAGGGACGCGACTCACCGGACTGTCCCCGTAAAAGGTGAGGTTGATGCGGTTTCCGTGCTACAGGGACGCAACTCACCGGACTGTCCTCCGTAAAAGGTGAGGTTGATGCAGGTTTACCGTGCTACAGGGACGCGAACTCACCGGACTGTCCCCGTAAAAGATGAGGTTGATGCCGTTTACAGGGACGCGACTCACCGGACTGTCCCCGTAAAAGGTGAGGTTGATGCGGTTGCCGTCGTAGGTCCAGGAGCCAAACTTGAGGTAACAAGTGGCCACGTCACGGGGCCAGTTGGTGCGATCCAGGGAACAGCGGTGCGTCATGCGTACCGGCGGTACCCAGAGCACGCTGCCCTTCGAGTCGACGATCACGTTGGTTGAAGCCGCCGACATCACGTGACAAGACTTGTCCCAGCTGGCGTCGAAACAATGTGGTAGGTAAGCCAAGCAAACACGAAAAAAAACTTTCAAACAATCGACTTTCGACCAGCGCATTTTGTGTTTGCTGTGTAGCAAGAACGGATAGCGCATATATTAAAATAGTATCGAATATAGGGTGTATTATGATGATGATTTGGGCTTCAAGGAAATAGTTCACCTTGGATTTTTTTTCTCAACACGATTTGATTATACCTATTTTGAAATACAACTTCTTTTCATATTGTCAAAAATAGCCATACATCGCGCCGATTCAGGACAGAAGGACGTGCAATGCAAATTGGATTTTATCAAACACTATATGCGTCTCTGTCAACGTCAAACGAAAGAATCAAAATGGCTCAGCCAATCCGATTCGAAAGTAGTCGCGTAAGATATGTATAAGCCACCCGATGGCCGCACATTCTTTGACATTCTTTGTTCGATGGGCCCACATTCCTTTCGACAAAAGTGACAATTATATTCGGCGGGAGAGCCTTTTCAGTCCAGAAAATTTGAAGCTAGGGGTTTTTCAACACGGGCTACAAAACTGCTATCTCAGTTAAAAAGCCATGTTGAAGGTGAATGAAGGTGAACTATTTCCTTTATGGGCGCCTCAACTCAATGGTTATGTGGCGCCCATTGTAGGGTGCATTAACTACCAGCAAAACGTTTTTTGTGTGATGACCGAGCGGGCGCGCTCTGGTAAAGCAAAAACAGGATTGAAATACGAAACGGACAGTAGCACACGTGCATATTGACTGTGTCCCAATGATAAGTAAAACAGCCTGCCTATCATACCAGCTCCAGCCCTGCTCCAGCCCTGCTCCAGCCCTGCTCCAGCCCTGCTCCAGCCCTGCTCCAGCCCTGCTCCAATAGGTATCTTGCTCCAGCCTGCCTATCAGCTTCAGTCCTGCTCCAGCCTGCCTATCAGCTCCAGCCCTGCTCCAGCCCTGCTCCAGCCTGCCCATCAGCTCCAGCCCTGCTCCAGCCTGCCCATCAGCTCCAGCCCTGCTCCAGTCTGCCTATCAGCTCCAGCCCTGCTCCAGTCTGCCTATCAGCTCCAGCCCTGCTCCAGCCTGCCTATCAGCTCCAGCCCTGCTCCAGCCTGCCTATCAGCTCCAGCCCTGCTTTAGCCTGCCTATCAGCTCCAGCCCTGCTCCAGCCTGCCTATCAGCTCCAGTCCTGCTCCAGCCTGCCTATTAGCTCCAGCCCTGCTCCAGCCTGCCTATCAGCTCCAGCCCTGCTCCAGCCTGCCTATCAGCTCCAGCCCTGGCTCAGCCTGCCTATCACTCCAGTCCTGCTCCAGCCTGCTATTAGCTCCAGCCCTGCTCCCAGCCTGCCCTAATCAGCTCCACTTGCTCCACCTGCCTACAGCTCCAGTCCGCTCAGCCCTGCCGTATCAGCTTAGCCTGCTCAGCCTGCCTATCAGCTCCAGTCCTGCTCCAGCCTGCCTATCAGCTCCAGCCCTGCTCCAGCCTGCCTATCCGTCTGAGAAGCGGGCAGCTCACCCGTTGTAGAGGCAGATGTCGGGCAGCCAGATGGTCTGGGGGTTGAACCAGCTGCTCGTGACGTTGTTGTACTCAGACGGCTCCCAGCGCAGGTACTCATCCACCCAGGCCTGGCGGTAGAGGACAGAATAAACTGCAGTTGGCCAGTGACGCACATGTCACATGTGTCCAACTTAAGGGAATATACATTGGGAAAAGTATGTGGAATGACGGAGAAGAGTGCCCTGATTACGGTTCTGGCATTCGTTTTGGAGAAAAAAGTAGCAATTCGTTGTAATTGGAAAAGTAATCATATTTTTCCATGTGACATCACAAGAATCTTGCGTCATCAAAAAGAGTTGTGACGTCATACCGGCAAAAGCCTATCCTTGAATCAGACATCACAAAGCACCCATTGGTATTTGTAAATTGGAAATCGGTTCCAAATTGACGAAGTGGATACGTCTCGTTGGCGGTCGATTCAAATAGTAAAAATGAAGTGCGGTAGAATTCCGGATGGAGTGCTGATGACGTATGCGAAACGTCACGGTATTTGCCCATTTAAAATATGACCAAATATGCCCAACGGTTTTTGTGCTGGAACTCAGCAACTAGGTCGATTTGGAAGAAACATACAGATTTGGAGGTTTTTCAGTACCCCCGACAATCTGGCTATTTCAGTAGTCAGTTATATATATATATATATATATATATATATATATATATATATATATATAGTATATATATATATATTAGCCATTACTCCATTAAGCACGTACGGAATTAGACCCCGGTAACTCGCGGGTTAAGACTATTCACAGGGCCTCTGTACCCCGACAATAGTTATAGAGACTGCGTTCCCAAATACCCTTTACCCTGGCATGATATAATGACCAAACATTTCAGCACTTACCGTTCGAACCCAAACCAGAGACTCCATCACGTCCGAGACGGGGTCCTAAAACAAGACGAACACCCGTCAACGCAGGTCAACGCAGGTCAACGCAGGTCAACGCAGGTCAGCGCAGGTCAGCACAGGTTAGCGCAGGTCAGCACAGGTCAGCATAGGTCATCACAGGTCAGCGCAGGTCAGCGCAGGTCAGCAGAGGTCAGCGCAGGTCAGCGCAGGTCAGCGCAGGTCAGCGCAGGTCAGCGCAGGTCAGCACAGGTTAGCGAAGGTTAGCACAGGTCAGCACAGGTCAGCAGGTCAGCGCAGTCAGCGCAGGTCAGCGCAGGTCAGCGCAGGTCAGCGCAGGTCAGCGGCAGGTCAGCGCAGGTCAGCGGCAGTCAGCACAGGTCAGCACAGGGTCAGCACAGGTCAGCAAGTCAGCACAGGTCAGCACAGGTCAGCACAGGTCAGCACAGGTCAGCACAGGTCAGCACAATTAGCGCAGGTTAGCACAGGTCAGCACAGGTCAGCACAGGTCAGCGCAGGTCAGCGCAGGTCAGCGCAGGTCAGCGCAGGTCAGCACTGGTAAGCGCATGTCGGCACAGGTCAGCAAATATCAAACATTCGTCATCATACGCGAGTGCAGATCAGCATTGATAGGTCAAACGTGTGTCAGCAGTCGGCACCTGGGTCAGCACAGGCCAGTGCCCATGTTATTGACTAGTTAATCGTGCCATTCACAAGTTTAGCATGTCATTGACTGGTTCACTGCCGCTGCTAAAAAAGAACCGGCAGTCGTCTGCAGTGCCGGCGGAAGAGTGATCATGAAGGACTTCATCATGGAGCACTACAAAGAGGACTCAGCCTCTCATTTGTTAAGTCAATTCAAGTCTGACTCATCGGCCGAAGAGCCGACTCTGCACTCTTGAGTCTTGACTCAAGTACTTTTCCCAAGTTTGAAATAAAACAAGCTCTTAAATCAGGCCAAAATAACAAGCTTTTAGTACTCGCATTAACTAGGTAGGTAAGTCGTAATCAAACCGCGCCGTACCGGTGCTCGGTGCCACCTTCACCGTGCCGAGGGGGGCGTCTGAGCGCCCTTCTTCTTACTCAGCTTCTGAGGGAAGCAGGCGTAATAAGAAACGCTGATTGATGGCTCGTGAAAGTTGACAACGACAAAAATGTGTGTCGACAAAAAATGTCGACAATATTTCGGTTATTTTTGGCTCAGATCAATATCGAAAGTCACCAGAGGTCATCAAAGGTCATATTTTCCCAATTTTAGTACTTTTCTCCAGAAACCCTAAAAATATCTCGGGAACTAAAAGCATTAAAGGGAGTGTGCCTACTCTTTTGAAATGTCAAATATATTTTTATTACGGTAAGAAGCTAGTGCTTGATTATTGGTACGAGTAAAATTCACGTCTGGAAGCCCCTTAGTTGAATAGTTTACCTATATTTATTTGATGTTTTGTTTCAAAACTCAATAAAGGATCGTCACTATAAAAAGAGTAGCGAAGATGTTACCTATAATGGCGCACTGGCCAGAGCTAACAATATATGCTAGCGTTGTAATTAAGAGGCAAATGCTTCTAGCTAGCGAAAGCTCCTTGGCGACTATCGATAATTAAGTACTGCCAATATGTGATTTGGGACTTTGGGAATATCCAGCAACTAAGTGATTCGGGGAAGAAAGTACATGTCTAAATTAAGAAGAAAACATGTTCTACAGACTAGTTTCAACAAACTCCACATACCAATGTGAGTAGGACACCCCATTTAAAGAAAGTTGCCTACTCTTTTGAAAATGTCAAATATATTTATACGGTAAGAAGCTATGGGTTGATCATCGGATAAGATAAAAATTCACGTCTGGAGCCCCTTTAGTTTAATTTTTACTTATATTCTGTTATGCATTTGTTTCAAAACTCATAAACGATCGCCACTATAAACAGAGTACGAAGATGTTACCTACAATGGCGCACCAATAGCAATAAACAACCCATGCGAAATCTCTCTAGTTCTAGTAGCGAAATCCCTCTGGCGAAAAATTGTTCCGCCGGAACGATCTTGGCGAATTTGGAATATCTCAGCAACTATAGTGAATGCAACTCTCTATAACCACCGAAAGGGGCCAGTTGGCAATGCCCTGCGCCGATAAATGTATTCTTTCAATATACGCCACCCTTCTTAACATTATACAATACATTGTAGACATCAGCAAAGACGATAAATGACCACGCCGAGTATGTTCTTACCAAGGCGAAGTCTATATAGCTTATGCCAAACCGCAGGTTGACGGTGCCGGACTCATTCAGTACGGGTCTTGTGTGGCGGTTGTATCCACTCAGAAGGTCACTGTGAAGTCTCCTCTCCTGCAGAACACATCCACCTGTGAAGGAGTGAAGGGTCAGACAGGGTCAGGTCAAGGTCAGACAAAGGTTATGAAAGGGGTAGAACAGGATCCAGGCAGAGGTCAGACAGAGGTCAAATAGGTCAGACAGGTTAGACAGGTCAGACAGAGGTCAGACGACAGGTCAAACAGGTCAGACAGAGGTCAGGCAGGTCAGACAGAGGTCAGATAGGTCAGACAGAGGTCAGAAAGAGGTCAGAAAGAGGTCAGAAAGAGGTCAGACAGATGTCAGACAGAGGTCAGACAGCTCGGGCATTCCATGACAGATCGACCAAACAAATACTGAAATAACACCATATACCTAATATTTCGATACAACTGTCTGAAGGGTTATCTGAGCCGTGTATTTAAGCTGTGAAATTTTCAGCCTCGTCCGTCAAATGGTTTTCGAGTTAACCCGCGCTTGACCGGGGTCTTATCCGAACGCCATTGACCGAGGGGCAAATAGTGCCCCTCGTTATCTCCGGAACCGATGATCGTAGCGAGACGCGCAAGGCGGCGTTGGAAAGCTCTCATTGAGACGCATCTCAATCATACTCGAAATATTTGAATTGAGGTCGCATTTATTTATTATTTATTTCTCAATATCGTCGACGGGATGACCAATTGATGGACGAAGTCAAAGTTTAAAACGGAGTCGCATATCAGGTCAAGGTCGGGTCAAAGGTCAAAATAGAAATATTTAAGTTTATGGACCATACTTTTCATCCAGAGCCTTTGATTGCAACCATGATCACCCAAAGTGCCCCCAAAGGTATGACACACATCCCGCATGAACAAAAAGGATATTTGTCAAACGTCAAGGTGATCTGGATCTGGATCTGGATGATCAGGTCACAAAAAGTCACTCCGAACCATATTTTTGAAAGTCATGCGACACATGTTTTTTGGGTTGTTTTAAACGTATAAACTGATAGTAATCATCAAGGCGCCATCTGAGCTTATTTAATTGAGGTTAATGTCAAGTTGAGGTCAAATTCAGGTCAAATTAGTTATTTTTAAAAAAATTATGATGATGGTTGGGGCTTAACCCGCGCGGCGTAGGGGTCTCTAGCCGAACGCGCGGCGTAGGGGGGGTAAATATTACCCCCTCTTTATTCTTCCGAACCAATAACCGCAGCGGACGCGCAAGGCGAGCCGCATCGGAAAGCTCTCAATTGAAAACAAAGTCGAATGCATACCCGAAATTTTTTCAAGTTTAGGTTCAAAGTAAGTAACGGTCAGGTCATTATGAAAGTCGATGAATTGAGATTAATGGTTCATAACTTTCAATTAAAATCCTTTGATTTAAGACTGTCAATGCAATAAAGCTCTCAAAGGTGTAATACATCTATGCATTAAGTAAAAGTGAATTGCATGCAAATGACAAGGTGGAGGTTCAGGTACCAAAAGGTTCTACTGTCACGGAAGAGGTCAAAGCAAGCTTTTGACACATGTTTTTGACGGGGTTATTTGCATGTAAGAATCGATAGAGAAACAGTCATTTTTACAACTTGACCCGTCAAGGCTCAAGATCAGGTCATTAAGGTCAAAACTGAAAACTGACTAATCTGAATTAAACAATGCATGTTTCTAGAGTTAGTTTTGTCTTCATAAAACACTTAAAATGACCATTTATATATCTGTAGAGGTCAAAAAAATCCAAAAAAACGTTATTTTGACAAAATGACTCATTACCTTTTGCATGGAGACCAATCAGTCACTGAAAAATGGAGCTATTTACTTTGAAATTGGTCATTACACTTGGTTTCTCATATATATATTCCGGTTTTTTAGATACCTTGAAAATTTTACAATTTGGGGGGAAATTTCTGATAAAGACACATTTTTTATTTTATTTTGGGAGGTCAAAAACCAACCAATTTTGAAATCCGAAATTGCCATCTTGTTAGATAATTAAATTCCTTTCTTAAAACAGTTTTGAGTTGCGATTGCTTAAAGCTATGTTTTCTACGATGGCATCAAACATTTATCGTTATTCAACCAAAAATGCATTGACAACGTCATTCAAAAACGTCCATTCATCTTCCAAAGTCTGAACTTTTTAGATGAAATTGTAGAAGACGTTCAAATTGATGCGATAAGACGGTACTAAACTTTTGACGTCGTTATCTGTTACCGTTTTAAAGTTATTTGCGAAATAACGGGAGGGTAATATTTACCCCCTCCCCGCCGCGCGGGTTAAAGGCGCCGCAATTTTTTAATTTATAAATTTTAACAAAAATAGCATTTTTTAGACCATTTTAATCTCAGAAATACAATGCTGACATCTATTTGTCTTTATCTTGTCAAAAAAGCAAAACAAAATCAAAATATTACGTCATCAGTTACCATCTTAGTCTTAGTTAGGCCTTTTTAGTAAAATGGTGCTCTTTATTTGAAACTTGGCTTTTGTATTGTTGTAACACTTTTCTTCCACATAAATCTCTAGTTTGTGATATTTAAGAAAGAAGAAGAAAAAAAAGGTTGGGTGTCAACAAATGTAAAAATCAAAACTTTGCGATTTTTGTGGTAAAACATTTATTTGTCTGTTTAATTGTGTTCCATTCCAGTTTATCTGTAAATTTCTCTTTTCACAGTTGTTAAAAGTTTTGGTCATGTTATTGCTAAATTCGAGCATAGGTCGTTATGCTTGAAAGGCTATTACTAAGTCAAAAATGGTGATATTATTTTGAAATTTGTTTTTATGTTGCTTGAACAACATCCTTTCACATATATTCTGTTTTTGTATTTGACACAAAAAATGTAAAAGATTAAAAATAAAAATTGGTGAAAAATGTGAGGCTGCAGTTTTATACAACATGTTTTTACATGTTGCGTGCTTCAACATGGTTATACAACATCTTTCAGCTTTCTTGGTTTTAGTTTATAATAAAATATGACCATTTTATTGCTGCTCAAAACTTAAGTGATTTTATCGCTAAATTCGAGAAACATGGCGTCACAAAACGGTGTATATCTATGACCCCCCCAAAAAATGGAAATATTTAGAAATTTTCCAACCGATGTACAATTGATGTGGAGGAAGGTACTGAAAGTTTCAGGTTGATATCTTGAATGGTTTGCAAGTTATCGCGAATATTCGACAGGGGGGGGGCAATATTTGTCCCCGGCTCAAGCGCGGGTTAAGGCCTCAGGCATTTTTCGATTTTGCTCAAACCTTTCATTTTTAGTGGACGATATCTTCCATCTAAATTATGAGAGTCATGTAAACCATACCATATCAGAAGAATCACCATTGGCCATATATAAATGTGATGAAATATTTTTTGCAAATTTCAAAATTTTGACATTTTACAACGCGATTTTAAGCAAAACTACTTAATTATAATGCAACAATGTAAAATTATAATGTTTTCCTTAACCGGATTGACTTCAGGATATAAATTTCGTAAAGTTTTAAAAAAACGGTATCATTGACCTTATCTTCGTATTATATTCAAGAAAATGAACCTTTAAAAAATACTCTTTTTTAAGATATGTTTTATCTTATTCTTCAGTGAACATTGTATATTTATATATGTAATTTTGAAAAAGGCCTGCGGCCGAAATATCAATAAACAAGTAGTTTTGTAAAGTTTTATTTTCTGGAATATAATACGAGGATAAGGTAAATGATACCGATAATATTGTTAACGTTTAACATATTCCTCACAGCAGCTTTAAATAATTTGTATTTATGTATTTTAGTTTGGAAAATGAATGGTCAAATTAATGGTTTGTCTTTGGTATTAACTTTGCACGTAAATGCGTCAGAGAGCTTAACTGAACAGCATTATATTTGCCTTGTTGAGCTGTATTTGAAGATGTATAACATGATCCCTGCAGGTCGCCCCTTGACCTCAAGGTCACGTGACTTGAGGTTACAATGTCAGATCGACAAAAACATAACACTCTTCTTCTCGTAGTTCGATGAAGATATGTTACGGTAATTATCTGGCCGTAGATTCACGCTGTGAAATATTCAGCCCGGTGTGTTATATGGTTTTCGAGCTATGGCCTTAAATCTTTCGACGTTGCGCAAACCTCGAATTTTCAGTGTGCGAAATCGCCAATCTAAATATTATGAGTAATATTTCTGCCTTTATGTCATCATAATCGTCAGAAACCATTTATTAATTTGATATCATATTTTTTTAGAATTAAAAAATCGTGAAATGTAAAAAACTGTTTTAAGGTCAAATCACATGATTGTATAATGTGGCATTTTAAAATTTATATTTTGTCAACTCCAAGATTAACTTCGATATAAACAGCGAGTCACCTCACTAATTTAAGTCAATCCTGGTAAGGAAAATTATCCAAATTTCAAATGGCCACATTATTAAAAAGTGATTTTACTTACAATTACATTTTTAAATGTCAGAATTTCGGAATTTTATAAAATTGGCATTAAAATTGGCATACATTAATCTATGGTTTTTGATAAATCTGGAAGCGGCAAGAAATTTTCGGGTTTTCGTTGAGGATGGCTGTATTTTGACTGTTACAGAAGCAATTTTACACTGTACACTACAGTCACTTTTAACCTTCGCCCCACTGGGGGGGGGGGGGGTTGAACACTCCCCTCCTGTTTTATCAAGATAACGAAAAAACGGCGGCGCGTAGCGCTGCCAATTTTGGCATACTTAGTTATTGATACTTTCCGCACATTTTGCGAAAATTCAAGTTTCGTATCGTGTTAGGTCAGGTCACCAGGTCAGGTCAAGTGACCCCACCTACCAAAAAGTTTACGGTCTTGCCATGACTACAGTTTCTAACGGATCGATATCAAACTTTAAGCACGGATTATTGATCCGTGCTTTAATGATTACATCAAGTCATCAGTATCTACACAATGTTTATCTCGGATTTTTTATATCGGTGACCTGAGGTCGGGTCAATTTTGTGACCTCCCATTTAAGTCAATGGATAAATATAAAATGCCTTTCTTTTTGCGAATTCGATCCATTTCCTTCTGGACAATGTTATAATAGGATATTATGTATGATCCAAGTGCAGGTTTTGCTCAGGGACCCTTACGGGATCATCATCATCTGAGGTCATCCGAGGTCACCAACACCTTTTCGTCGATAACTCTAAGCATAAGGAAGATAGATAAGTGTAACTTTCACCAATGTGTTTGTCTCGTCAAGACACATCTCATGATATGCAACATGACCTACTTGGGTCACCACTTGACCTTGAAAACCTGAAGTCATTTTTTAAGTTGACCCAAGAATGATCAAATTTGACATATTTCAACGCGCCTTGACGAGACAAACACGATGGACGTAAAATTACTCGCGTATCTTTTTATTAGGTAAGGAAGTTATTTCCGAAATATGTTTTTGCCAAAATCAGCATTGAACTTTAATGACCTCTAGAGTACTACTTTGGACCTGAGGTCAATTTTGAGAAACCTGGGTGCGTTTGCAAATTGCATGGCTAGCGATTGTCCTTATAACGTTGTTTCTAGATAGCATAAGTTTCCGAGATATTTGGTGGTTTCTGGAGCGATGTCCTAAAACTGGAAAATTTGACCTTTGATGACCTCTGGTGACCTGAGTTTTTGAAACCGTGAGGAAAAAAGTTTGAATAGTTTTCCGAAGTGATTTTTGATAACGGTTCGAAACAGTGTTTTTTTTTTTTTTTTGACTAACGTGTCATAGGACTGAGTTAGAGTGGGGGTTCACCCCCCCCCCATGTCCGGGCGAAAGAAATGCAGAGGCCCAGTGGGGCGGCGGGTTAAAAGTATCTACCCAACGGCAATTCGGCGCTTCAACCGAGGACAGTTTGGAAGGGCCCCAGCATCACTTGGGGTTTGGACGGCTAATCCGGTCCGGTCCGGGGAGGGTGGCCGGTCAAGCTGATACGCCGTGTCAACCAACCCTCCTCTTCCCCGCCCCACCCAAGAATGCCCGCACTCTAAAACGCGTTTCAGGCCACTGCGAGAATTGTGAAGTGGGTCCTGGGGCACTGATTTTTAGCTCAGTAGCCAGGGCTCAGGAACTACCTCGCCATGGCGTGATATTAAAAATATTGCAAAACGAGAGAGCGAGAGCGAGAGCGAGCGAGCGGAGCGAGCGAGAGAGAGAGAGAGAGCCGAGGGAAGCGAGAGAGCGAGAGAGCGAGAGAGCGAAAGAGCGAGAGAGCGAGAAGAGCGAAGAAGAGCGAGAGAGCGAGAGAGCGAGAGAGCGAGGAGCGAAGAGAGCGAGAGAGCGAGAGAGCGAGAGAGCGAGAGAGCGAGAGAGCGTAGAGAGCGAGAGAGCGAGAGAGCGAGAGAAGCGAGAGAGCGAGAAGAGCGAGAAGAGCGAGAGAGCGAGAGAGCGAGAGAGCGAGAGCGAGAGCGAGAGCGAGAGCGAGAGAGAGAGAGAGAGAGAGAGAGAGAGAGCGCCAGCATCAATTTTTGCACGTGTTTTATCATTACGAGTGAATAGCAAGTGACATAACTTTTTTACATATACCAACATAAGTGATACAAATTGGTGCAGTCAGAAACACCTAGGGGAGAGTGGGGTATGCCGGCCACCTTAACTTTGAAGCCTTATTTGGTCAGGTTAAATGCGACCAATAAGTCTGATGTTTTGCAAGTTGCTACCTCAAACATTTGTCTTTCAATTGGCATGGAAGTTAGTCCCTTCTTGTTGTTCATAAATCTGACATTAGCAATTTTCGAAGGGTTTGCAAAAAACGTTTTACCCCACCCCATATGGGGTAAAACGGTTTTTATCGTGGGGTAAGATGGCCACGCCTTGTAAGCGTTGTTGGTGATATAGCAGTGTGAGTGACGGTCGCATGGTCTTACCTAGCAATTATTTGTATACTGTTAGAAAATGTCCGTTCAGTTTAAAACATTAAACAAAAGTTATGATGTGCAGATGGGGTAAGACGGCCACCCGGAGCAAACAGGGCCGTCTTACCCCCATATACGACACAAACAATAAAAAATCACATTTTCACATTTTCTCGGATGCCATATTAAATCAACATTCGACAGTCATTGCATATCGACACTGGCTGTCTATGTAATTATTACAGTTGAAGTCAAGTTTTTAACTGCAAGGATATGTTCACCAAAGGTTACAGAATATAATAGAAAAAAGTTTAACCGAGAGAGTTGTTTTACAAAAATAGAAATTATAAATAACTACGGAGAGAGCAAACTTACCCGACTTCACTGGGGCAGTGCAGTCGAAAAGGGGAACTCTATGTACTCATTAATTCCGTTCATAGCGCTAGTGGTTTAGCCTACAGAGGGGGTGACCACTGACCGTCTTACCTACCATGGCCGCCTTATCCCACTCTCCCCTACATTGCGGCGCGCCCGCTGCGTCGTCTGCTGTCGCGACGAACCGCGTGTAGTGCGATACATTTGTTAATGATAGTTGGTTCTTTCAAAAGTTACAGACGAAAAATAGGGTCCCAAGCGGTCTGCTGTTAACAATTTGGTGACTTTAAGTCTTGTCTCAAAGTCCTTCCAGATGGCAAGGTAAACGACACAACACACCTACTCACATGCACCTAGGAAATGTGTTCCGGCACAGTATTGGGGTCGGCGGTTCCTGGGTTCGTCTGACGGCTCGCTCCCCTCGCATTCCGTGGTCCCCGGGTCAGGCAATCCAGTGACTCTCAAACTGAACTGCCCTTCTTCGGGTAGCGCCACCGCCACACTGAGTAGATATTTTCAACAGAGACTGTACGTCCGACCGTTTGGGGGGGAACATATTCTCAGGACCTTTAGGAGGGCATTTCTCCTTTGCCCCCTGGATCCGCCCTTAGAGCAGTCAACGCATATTTTATGCATGCATATTTACGTGCATTTCCAGGCTCCCCATGCACTTTCCACATGCACCCCTTCACACAGACAAGCGGCGCGGATCACTGCGGGAGCCGGCAGCGGCCATGTCCTGTCAGACCGGCAGGGCGGCCATGTCCTGTCAGACCGACAGGGCGGCCATGTCCTATCAGACCAGCAGCGGCCATGTCCTGTCAGACCGGCAGGGCGGCCATGTCCTGTCAGACCGGCAGGGCGGCCATGTCCTATCAGACCAGCAGCGGCCATGTCCTGTCAGACCGGCAGGGCGGCCGAGGTCGGACACGTGTCACCGACGGGAGTGGAGCAATTCGGTTCCATATCCGCCGTGCCGATCCCGCTGCTCACAGAAGGATTGCTAGCGTCACAGAGGATGCTGCCGGCCCACAGAGGAGGCTGCGTCACAGGAGGAGGCTGCGTCACAGAGGATGCTGCGCCACAGAGGAGGCCTGCGTCACAGAGGAGGCTGCGTTCACAGAGGAGGCTTGCGTCACAGAGGAGGCTGCGCTTCACAGAGGAGACTTGCGCACAGAGGAGGGTGCGCCACAGAGGAGGCCGCGCCACAGAGGAGGCCGCGATCCACAAGAGGAGGCGCGCCATCAGAGCGAGGGGCTGCGCCACAGAGGAGCTTGCACCACAGAGTGGCTGGCGCCACAGAGGACCGCTGCGTCACAGAGGAGGCTGCGCAACAGAGGAGGCTGCGCCACTAGAGGAGGCTGCGCCTCAGAGTAGGCTTGCGCACAGAGGAGGCTGGCCGCCACAAGGAGGCTTTGCGGCCCCAGAAGAGGCTGCGCCACAGAGGAGGCTGCGTCACAGAGGAGGCTGCGTCACAGAGGAGGGCTGCGTCACAGAGGAGGCGCGCCACAGAGGAGGCTGCGTCCAAAGAGGAGGCACGCGCCACAGGAGGAGTGCTCACAGAGTGAGGCTGCGTTCACAGAGGAAGGGCTGCGCCACAGAGGAGGCTGGCCACAGAGGAGGCTGCCGCCACAGAGGATGGCTGCGTCACAGAGGAGGCTGCGCACAGAGGAGGCTGCGCCACAGAGGAGGCCGAGGCGAGGAGGAGGCTGCGTCACAGGGGAGGCTGCGCCACAGAGGAGGCTTCGTCACAGAGGTAGGCATGCGCCACAGAGGAGGCTGCGCCACCAGAGGAGGCGAGGCGAGGAGGAGGCTGCCGTCACAGAAGGAGGCTGCGCACAAAGGAGGCTGCGCCCATAGAAGGGCTGCGCCACAGAGGAGGGCGAGGCGAGGAAGAGGGCTGCGTCACAGAGGAGGTTGCGCCACAGGGAGGCTGCGCCACAGAGGATAGGCTTGCGCCCACAGAGGAGGGCGAGGGCGGAGTGGCTTGCGTCACAGAGGAGGCTTGCTCACATAGGCAGGCTGCGCCACAGAGGAGGCTGCGCCACAGAGGAGCTGCGCCACAGAGGAGGCTGTCCGCCCATCAGAGGAGGCGCGCCACAGAAGGAGGCAGCGACGAGGAGGGGGCTGCGTCACAGGAGGGAGGCTGCGCCACAGAGGAGGCTGCGCCACAGAGGAGGCTACTTCCACGAGGAGGCTGCGCCACAGAGGAGGCGAGGCGAGGAGGAGGCTGCGTCACAGAGGAGGCTGCGTCACAGAGGAGGCGAGGCGAGGAGGAGGCTGCACCACAGAGGAGGCTGCGTCACAGAGGAGGCTGCGCCACAGAGGAGGCTGCACCACAGAGGAGACTGCGCCACAGAGGACGCTGCGCCACAGAGGAGGCTGCGTCACAGAGGACGCTGCGCCACAGAGGAGACTGCGCCACAGAGGACGCTGCGCCACAGAGGAGGCTGCGCCACAGAGGAGGCTGCGCCACAGAGGAGATTGCGCCACAGAGGAGGCTGCGCCACAGAGGAGGCTGCACCACAGAGAAGGCGAGGAGGAGCAGTCGCGGACCGGGCCGCTGCCGGGACGGGCTACCTCGGAAGAGGAGAGGTCACAACTCTCTGCAGCGTCGGGACAGGCAGTGCAGGGTCACAGCCTCATTTAGGGGGTTCTTAAATAAAATAGTTCACCTTCAACATGGGTTTTGAACTTAGATAGCAGTTTTGTAGCCCGTGTTGAAAAAACCCTAACTACAAGTTTTCTGGGCTGAAAGGGCTCTCCAGCCCAATATGTTTGACTTTTTGTCGAAGGAATGTCGAAAATGTGGGCCCTACGCACCTAAGCAGAGGCTTTGCAGTATGCAGTAATCTTACGCGACTACTTCCGAATATCTGATTGACTGAGCCACGTTTGACGTTGCGGAGATGCGCATATAGTTTTGATACAATTCATAATGTACGTCCTTCTGTCCTGAATCGGCGCGATGTATGGCTATTTTTGACATTATAAAAAGAAGTTGTATTTCAAAAATACAGTCAAATCGTGTTTGAAAAAAGTGAAACGTATTTCCTTGAGACGTATGAGTGAACACGTGTGAACACTTCATCCGTATGTATTGATAAATTTGTTAGAGATGGGTTGATTTGAATGAGAAGAATATGCAGTATCTGTATGCACTGAATTGAATGTGATCCATGTACACTGGCGGATCCAGAACGTGGGCATGGGGGGCTAAATTTTAAAAAGTTTCACCAAATTCGAAAAACTCATCGGATTTGGCTTCATTGTACCGTACTGAACGGTTTAAAACAAATATGCATTAGTAAAAGAACACTCACTTACAACTGAAATGCAATTAAAAACAACGAATTACAAAGACCAACCTTTTCCCCTTAAGTCCAACTTTTTAGCCCTCATTTCCAACTTTGTGTAGTTGTACTAGTGTTAGCGTTACGACTTACGAGCATCAAACATTGATGACGTTACTGGTGTCTCATGGCTAAGTTTAGTTGAACCAATCTCCGCCCAGTGTTAGGTTCGAATCATGGGCTCCGCCAGCGGGGGGGGGGACGTGTCCCCCAACATTTTCGAATTTTAACATTAGGCCTATGGGCGTTACATGGAAAGAATGGGCTTCAGAA
Organism: Semibalanus balanoides; assembly: GCA_014673585.1. Classification (NCBI taxonomy): domain Eukaryota; kingdom Metazoa; phylum Arthropoda; class Thecostraca; order Balanomorpha; family Balanidae; genus Semibalanus; species Semibalanus balanoides. Next base: position 87,139 of record VOPJ01003556.1, read on the forward strand.
TGCCTCCGTCCCCCCCCCCCTACTTTCGGGAGGTAGCGTTGCCATTGGTTCGAATCTCCATCAGCAGCGACATGTTATATAGGTTAGGTGAGGTTCGATTAGGATCCATTCGGAAGGTTCCAGACGAGATTTGCGGACGATGAATTGCGGACGAATATTTTGTCATATACCAGTGACGTCATAAAATCAGCTGCATCTTTACTTTACCTATACCTACACGGCGAAAGGTGAGAAGTGAGGGTTTTAAGGTGAGCAGTGAAGGACCTTACGTGAGAAATGAGGGATTATAAGTTGGCATATATAATAAGTTGTGAATGATGGTGTTTTAGGCTCGAGAAAGGGTAAAAAGGTGAGTTGTGGGAAAAGGTTGGACAAAAGTGTTTTTAAGGTGCCGATTAATTGTGACCCGAAGAAAATACGTTTTTTCTGGGACGCCCGGTAATTTACCTGAGATGAGAAGCGAGGCGCCAACAGCGAGGAACAGTGCGCTTGGTGCCATCGTGTGCGGTCACGGTTCCCCGGTGTCTGTCAAATATTCAGCTGGACCCTGGTGCCTGAGGGAAAATACGACATACAGGTGCATTAGTTATCGACGAGCAAAACGACCACAACGCAAATAAATGGAGACTCGAACGGATTGTAAATGACATCACTGGCGGATCCAGACTCTCTACGTGGGGGCATCTTTTTGTGGCAAAGAGGTACACAAATTTGTTCTCCTAGAATGTGGGCCGGTCGCCTTATTTTGGTATCTGAGCTTACAAAATTCACTTTTTCGGGACAAAAATCACCCTTTTCTTTATTTTTTCCGGATTTTTTTTTAAGGAAAAACAAAACAAAAGCAAAAATAAATCTGAGAAAAAAATAACACAAAACACGATATTCCGTAGCATATACACATATAAGTAATTACAAACATTTATCTCATTACCAACTCGCAGGGGGTCACCCGATAGTTCTTTTAGTTCTGGAGGGTCTGCTGAAGTGACGAAAAATGTTTAATATTTTGTATATAAATTACATATTTTAATGGCGGATGTTCCTATGTTATAGTAGGATATTTAGTTATTTAGCGTCGCACCGCGATTTTTTCGGGTTTTGCCTGATAAAACCTATAATATAGGCGGTGGGCCTCGTAGAGGACTAGGGCTAAAAATGCGAATCATTCAATTCAGTTGTTACGACAGAACCGAACGACGATCGATGCTTCGTTATGACGAATGGCCACCGATCTTGTGACGCTGCCGGCGGCGTGATATTTTTAATTTTAGGTATTGGAAACAGGCACGTAGCCATGAATTTTCTCAGGGGGAGGCTACGTCAAAAAATGTGCTCCTCAATCAACCATATGCTGCTGACCTGGGCGGGGTATAGGGTCGGGTCCACTGGCGGGTCTAGCCGTCGATTTGGGTGGAGGGCAACTTTTTTGACAAAAGGTATCCTTTTTTCTCCCTGGATTTGGGCCGGTCACCTTATTTCGGTATGAGCTTTAATTTTTCGGAAAAACGCGATACTCCGTATATGCTAAGAAATATACACATATGATATGATTAGTAATAACGTTTATCTCATATCAACTTGCAGGGGCGTCGGCAATAATTTTGCAGTGGGGGCCGGCTGAAATGACGAAAAAATGCACCTTTGCATCATTTTAATATAGATTCGCATGTTATAGTTAGCGCCGCATTTTTACGGGTTCGCCTGATAAAAAACAGAAATATAGACGGTGGGCCTAGAAGAGAATAATAAGCTAAAAATGGCATGCATTCAATTCAGCGTTACGACAAACTGAAGACGATGACCAGTGGTGGATCTACGGTTGGGCAAAATGGGCAATTGCCCTCCCCAAACCGTCCGAAATCGGCACAAAATGGCACATTTCATGATATAGAACTAGAAGGAAATCTAAGCAACTTTTATAAAGGAAAGTTTGCTTTAAATCAGCTACCAATGCATAAGCAAGCAAAATCCGATAAGTTTTCAGAATTGTGTGAGACTTTTGTGAATTTTGCCCCCCCCCCCCAACTCCCGCTCTGGATCCGCAGCACAGCTCCCGCAGAGCTGCGGGAGCATCGTCAGCTCTGACGATGACGATTCCTTCGTTATGATGATGGCCACTGATATGACGCCGCGAAGCGGCGTTAAATTTTTGTATTTTAGGTCGTGGAAAACGAAATTTTTACATAAAAACCAGACCGTGAGTGGAGCCAAGCCTCAGGTAACCCCTTTTCTGCTACCCACATCTCGACATGATCACAAAATGAAAAGCTTCCGGGCGCCTACTCCCGATGTCGCGGTCTTTACGTTCGCGCCCCTTTCTCGGAACTCGGGAGACTAGCTTAACATGTTATCCACCTAACAGTTGATATTCATTAAGGGAGTGGGCTCTTGGGCCAGCCTAAGAGAATATCTGCCAGACACTTAATGGAATTCATTTCCTCATTTTTATAATTTGTATAAGCAATTGCAAAACTTGTGTCAAGTCGCGAAGCGCCACGAAATTTTCCAGATTTTCACTGTGAATAGCTGGTTTTTGACTCCTGCAAAGACAACTTTTACGATAAACTGTTAGCGTTTTGGGGGGCCAAAATATATGTTGCCCCCTACAAAGCTGTTGGGGGCATGGTCTGCTTGCCAACCCTGGATCCGCTAGTGGTCAGGTCGTCAGAGAATCCCATTCTATCTAGTGTGAATTTATTTTGCTCAGGGGAGCATGGCCCCCGTGCCTCCCCCTGGCTACGTCCCTGATTGAAAAACAACATTTTCATATTGAAACCAGGCCGTAATTGGAGCCAAGCCTCAGGTAACCCTTTTCCTGGTTGCATGTTCGGTATGAGGACAAATATTGAAATGAAGATAACTTTTTATGCACATTAAGACTCAGATTGTAAATCACGATGACCGGTGGCAGTCAGCACTCAATAGTACATATTGTAATAATAACTATATCTTTTTTCTCTTTTTTTAATAAATTTAGTCCGAATGCTTTGTAGGGATGGCTTTCCGAGGTCAGAACCCGCGTAACAAACAACTGGCGATAGTGCAAATGGTTTGACAGCAGCAAGAATGAGACAGAAAGACTTTTCTGAACATAAATGGTCCCTGTTGATCTCGAGGAGCCTGGTGGGAGATAACTTGCGGAGATGGTCGTGGTCTGGTCCCCACTATTAGCTCTTTGGTCCAGAAAGCTGGGCACCGCTGGAGCAGCTTCCGGGTGCCGATGTGACATGCCTTTGTCCGCGTCCTTCCGTTTGCGTCGCCCTTTTCGGAACTCGGCAGGCTAGCTAGCTTAACAATTACCATCAAGGAGAGCCTTTGTCAGATACTCATGAAATTCTTTTGTCCATTTTCCGAATTTGTATATGCAATTGCGGAAATTGTGTTAGGCCGCGAAGGGGCGCGAAATTTTTCCAGTTTTTGACTGTGAATAGCAGGATTTTGACTGCTGCTAAGGCTATTTTGACGATAAATTGTTATCTTTCCCCGACTTTTTAAAAACTTTCTCAGTGTTCTCCTAAGATCATTGTTTTTCAAGTTCAGCAGGGAACGCGCGGGGGGCATACTTGTGTTAAATGCTCCCCCAGATTCCTGCCGGGGGAATTTGCCCCTGATGCCCCCCCCCCCCTGGATCCGCCAGTGAATGACATAACTGAAGCCAAAAGAATATTGTACGATTAAACAGACCTACAGTCTACACTTTATACATAAATGATAGCAAGCCGTGTCTTGAAGTTCCGTTTGAGTTTTGACGATTTGTAAACTTTATTGCACTAAAGTCAATGCATCAGTAAAATGAATGTAAGCCCTACCTATGCAAATAACTATATATGCCTATGCTTCTTTCACGCTATCAATTCTTAGATAGCACCAGTTGTTTTTATACGGCCAATGACATGGCGATATTGCAGGATGTGCACGATTGGCAGCTGCAGATGAATGTGACCTTCTCCGGCGGCACCGACCGGATCCGGACAATTGTTGCAGTTGCAGTGTAGCTCGTGAGTACTGGTGAGCTCCATGACCGCCAGCTGCCTACATTGAGCTGACGACATAACTATGCAAACGGTGAGGAGCAGGAGCGTAACAACGAGCTCAAAGTTACTGCAGGGACACGCCCTTTGACGGCCCTTTCCAGCCGTGACGCCGAAGAGGAAGGAAGGGCATAGGTTCACTCTCATTTGATCGAATATTTAGGCTGAAATAGAGCTGAGTTCACTTTTACGCGTTGTTATGTGGGTAGGTATCTGAAGCAAATTCTGCTGACTGGAGTGGACATAATACGGTCAGTTCGTGAGATATGGTGATTGGTGATTTATATGAGGTTTATAGATCGTGCGCCGACTTTGTGCGCCATGGATTGTGCGCAGCAAGGTCGGTTATAGCGCCGTCTAAGCTCTTTAGTCGGAAACAGGGGCTTTGGGTAATATCGCCCACTTTGGCGGGGCTACCCCAGCAGCATGCAACTAGAAAGTTGAGCCCTACTAAAATCTTTGCACCCCAGAGCCACTTTTCCATCACGCGCACATTTAGAAGCACTTGTTTTTTGTTGAAGCAAAGAATATACTTTTTTATAAAGTTACTGTTTTTATGTAACATGGTCCATAGCCCCTATTCAACGATCGGCCCACGTTGGGCAGAACGTTGCATATGAGCTATGAGGCTTGCGCTTGCGCTTGCGACACGTCGAGCAGGGCCATTGTTCGTATGGGTTTGTTAATTGTCTTTGGTGCGGCATTGTAGGTAACATCTTCGTTACTCTGTTTAAAGTGGCGATCGTTTATGAGTTTTGAAACAAAACAAATGCAAAACAGAATATAAGTAAAAATACAACTAATGGGGCTACAGACGTGGATTTTATCGTAACCAATGATCAAACCAATAGCTTCTTACCGTAATAAAAATATGTTTGACATTTCAAAAGAGTAGGCACACTCCCATTAACCCTATTCCTGGAGGGATGAAAAGTATACGAATGTGTCGGGGGGGGGGCTTATTAGGCCCCCTTCAGATCTCGGTTGCCATAAGAGGAGAGCTCTAATCATGAAACTTGGTATGTGGTTAGGGTCGACAACGAAATTTATTTTGTGAAATTTTGGTGACCTTGGGTCACTATATTCAAGGTCAAGTGACGTAATCAAAAGTCATATTTGCCAAAATATGACTTCTTCGAGAAACCTTACCATTATCTCGGAAACTATGGCAGCTAGGAGGAATCCGAAAATATATTGTAAAGCATTTGTATTTGTCTGTCGCCGTCATGGCATCAGAAATGACATCAGGTCATTGGTTTGGGCTGCAGAGGTCAACAAATGTAAAAAAAAAACATGTTTTTCAGCCAAATTTGGTTCGTTAACCCGCGCCGGGCCGGTGCTCGGCGCCACCTTCCCTCGGGCCGGGGGGGGGGGTGTTTCGACACCCTCTAAACTCGGCTCTTATGGGAACCTAGAAATAAACCAAAAAATACCGTCGAGAGCTCGTCAAAAGGGAATTTGGAAAACTATTTCGTAACATTTTATCAGGTCATATTATAGAGTCACCAGAGGTTCATCAAAGGTCAAATTTTCTCAAATTTTCCAGATTTAAGACATAGCTCCAGATATCCCCAAATATCTCGGAAACTATGATACCTAGGAGTAAACAAGTAAAAAAAGCATTATATAGCTATTTAAATTTGCAATCGCACCCAGGTCCTCAAATTTGAGCTCAGATCGATAGTTTAGGCTCCAGAGGTCATCAAATGCCAAAAATGCAGTTTTTGGTAAAATATGTTTTCCTGAATAGCATTTTATATGGCACATACATCATTTTACCACTATCATGTTCCTCTCGTCAAGACGGTTTGAAACATATACATGATGACCTCGTAAGGTCAACTTCAAAATTTGACCTCAGGTCAAGGTCCATTTGGTGACGCAGATAGTCATGCATGCATATGGCGCGACGCGGACAGACGAATAAAAAACATGGTGTCATCCGCTCGTCTCTATCTTCAATTATATCAGAAAGTTATCAGCAATCATTGCTGATGACCTCAGATGACCCCTCAGATGACCTTGTAAGAGATCTTTTAGAAAACAATCGTACTAGTCATTCAGAATGACTTAAAAAAAACATGATTCTGAAAAATAATCAGCATGATCCATGCATACTTTCAGTAATAAAGAAGCATCTGTTTATTTTCCCATTCACTTATAATGGGGAGGTTAGGAAAATTGACCTGACCTTAGGTCACCGATTATCGAAAATCCGAGGATATAAAAATTTTAGATAGTCATGCTCTATGAACCCTGTAATAGTACGAAACCAATCCGCTAAAAAACTGTGGGCCTTTGGTGGAAACGCAAACTTTTTCGGGAGGTGGGGGTCACTTGGACCTATGCTGGTGACCTGACCTGACATATCTATTGTCAAAACTTTTTTTGAAATTATGTACAATAAGATGATCGAACAGGTACTGAAAATTTGGCGGCGCTACGCGCCGCCGTTTTCCCGATATCCAGGAAAAACCTGATGGGGGGTGTCTAAACACCCCCCCCGGCCCGGCGCGGGTTAATAACTTTTTATCTTAAACATATAGTAATTATATTGATACCATTGTGTTTCTCACGTCATTGCGGTTTGAATCATACCAACTTTGCAAATCGAAAATTTGACCCCTGGTCAAAGTCGGTCAAGGTCATTGTGACATAAGTCGGTCAAGCTGCACATCAAAAGATGAGTATTTGACGAGACAAACGTTTTGAGACCAATTGCGAGTCTCTATAGTGTTCCTGTCACGAGCTATTTATAAAAAGGAGTTCGTGACCTTGAATGACCTTTCAAAAGGTCACTGACTAAAAATTGCATCCTGTTTATCGAAAAGGGCCTAAGATGACATGATACTGAAATAATTGGATTGATAAAATGTGTGAAACCCTTATTTTTCATTTTCACCATATATTTATATCGAAAGGTTAGCATTTGACTTGACATCAGAGTTCAGACATCAGAGGTCTCTTGCACCAAATAATATACCCGGATAAAAAATAATCCAACCCACCATGTAAAGCTACCCAGCTGGATATTTTGTCTTGCACCAAGCGAAGCAGCCAACTAGGTACCCAGTTGGCTGCTTCGCTTGGTGCAAAATAAAATATCCGTCTGGGTAGCTTTACATGGTGGGTTGGATAATTTTTTATCCGGGTAGATTATTTGGTGCAAGAGGCCTCAGGTCAACAAATATTTAGATATCGCCTTGAAACTTTCAAAACATATTCATTGGCATGTTTTCTTTTACACATATTCCGGTTTTATGAAACATCATGCAAATACAAAACTATTCTCTTTTTGGTTTAAAAAATAAAAATAAAGCTTCGAAATTTCAAGATTGCCATCTGAAAGAACAATCAATCCTCTACCCATGTCTGTTTTTGCTAACACTTCCCTTCAACACACAACTCTCCACGAGTGCTTAACCATGAAAAAAAATGTGTCAAAACGGCCGAACACGCCCCCTAAAAACTGTCTTGGATCCTTCTTAATGATTTAATTTGGAAAAAAAGCACACCATTCGATGCGTAATGAAATGATAGGAAAAGTCAGCAATTTTGAAGATTCTGGGTTGAGTTATGAATGAACTGTACGCGACAAACCTCAAGGGGGCCGATTTGCCCCTCCCCGACAGTAATAGGGTTAATGGTCGGTCGGGTCGTGTCGGCCGTTTATATGTGATAAAAATCCCATGTTCCGTGAGGACTCGCGAGCTCGTCGCGGGGGTCAAGCGGGTACACTGCCGGGCAGCGGGTACCCTGTGCTGGGTTGGGTGTTGCAGGTTCATTGCATAGCGCAGAGGGTATTTCATCTCAACGTGTTCGTCACCGTGTATTTGTGCCATGAACGTAAACAAATACGGCGGTGACGCCAGTCTCGCTGGACCGTGACGTCATAGGGGGTAGAGTGAACTGGCGAAACGTTAAGAAGACATTATGCCAGCAAATTGCAACTGCACGCTTAGGGTACAAAGGTCAACAAAAAGTCAAAGGTCAGCCGTGGACCTAAGTGATGGTCCACGGCTGACCTTAGTCCCTTAAGTTCATTCCGAGCAAAAAATGTTGTCGTAAATTATCTTGCAATTCACTATGCCTATATTTTCAGCTAATGCTCAAGACTCACCCTCGCCCGGCCCACCATAGTTAATTATGAGAGCAGCGGTTAGAGTCGGCATTTCCCCGGCTCTGAGACCTCCGATAAGCACGCCTAGCAACAGTGCGCTTCGTGGCCAGTTTTTGCTTTGTCTGGGCCGGGTCGGACGGCCAGACTCGACTCGTCATGGCGCCGGTCTCGGTTTGGCGCGGTACCCTCAGGCGACCAGTCACGAGACGCATCCTGTCACCCGCTCCCATTATTCATCAGATATCACTTGACATGGGCTGTCAACATTTAGCGGCTATCACGTGACGTGACGACTGGTTAAATGGTTGTCAAACATTTGACAAATCTCACCACATGACTGCTGACTCGATATTCATATCTTCGTTGTTTGAGCGAGACCCTGTGTTCGTAAAGAGGAATGGAGTATAAAAACAGCGTTCAAGTTCATTGTCATGGACGTTGGCGGTTCAAGGTCAATATCAAAGGCTCGTCGCGGACGGCAGGCGCCGGTAGACAGTCGGTCGACCTTGGACTTCGATGACGAGACGCCAGCCCACGAAGTGGAGATGGGCAATGCTGTGAGGTATACATGCAGCTCTATAAATAATTCATCATGGCAGCGCTGGCCGTGGCCGGGCCATGGATGAGAAATACCATGGATGAGTATTTCTCATCCATGGCCGGGCTAACTTGTCACGGCGGAGCCGAGTTAACTTCTTTGAGACGTTTTGCTTTGTTTGCAAGCCCGTGGTTTTTATTTGAAAAATGCAGAAATGCAAATATATCCCAGTATAAAAATGCATACTCGATACGACTACCTGTGAAAAAATGGGTAAAATAAAACGTTGCAAAGTTTTACTTTAGATCGCATACTCTGCGTCCCAATTCCCAATCACAGTTTCCAGCAATGTTGTAGTGTGTAAATGCCCTTCCGTATTTGTCGCGTCTTGACTCTTGATTGCCTTCTTTATCATTTTGTTTATGTGCGCAGTGCGCACCGTGCTGCCACATTTCAAATTACTATGCCATCTTTTGTCGAGTAAATACGCCATGATTAGTTATCAGTTTGAAGTTTCCTTGTCCAAATATTTTCGTTCAATCATTTCTTCAACGTGTTTTTATCGCCAGAGGGCGGCGGATTCGAGGACAGCGAGGGCAGCCGCCCCCGCGGCCGCTGGCAAAATCAAGCGGGGGCAAAACTGTCACAGTTCTAGTATCCTTGGCGGCTACTTCGCGTCATTTCCTCCTATTGCCCTGTAATTTGTGTACCATTAACCGCGACAACTTGCTTAATTCTAGATATAATGCAGAGGAACTTTTACTCGGTTATTACTTTCCGAATTATCACGAGTTTTTATTTTAATTACAGGAGTTCTTGCATTTTTGGGTTTGTGATTTTGTGTGGGATAATTTCTATTGCCGCCCCTGTCGAGCGTGGAATGGGGTGGGGAGAGCTTTTGCCCCTGCCACCCCCTGAATCCGCCAGTGTATCGCCACCGTGCAAACTGCAAAAGCTGCGTTGATTGTGAATCGCTCCAGGTCAAAATAGCGTCAAATGGGCCGCTTTCCTCACTCCCTACTGCTACCAAATAAAGAAAACACGAACGAGCAAATAGAGAAAACACGAACGAGGCAAACAATAACTTATTTTTCGTCAAAACGTTATGTTTCGCAGCCGGTACCCATTTTGCATCACCATTTTTAGTGGATATGGGGGGGACTTATTTGTATTGCCGCCCCTGTCCGGCCTGGAATGGGGGGGGCTTTAGACCCTGCCCCCTGGATCCGCCAGTGCACCATAGCAATAATAAAAATGTTTTGCGAGTTTGATCTCACCGCTACAAAATATTATGTGACCACCAAACCGCCCATGTAATAATACTTATACAATACAGGTCAAGCTTGTTTCACATACCTGTCACTGCGTCTTCCCGCTGTACTGTCGGACACACGCTCTCGGCCGCACCGCTCGCAGGCCCGCCAGTCGACTGGCGCGCGGGCCCCGGCGGCGGCCGAATATGCTCCCCTTTCGGCGACCCAGGCCCCTCCGTACAGCGTCCTCCGCTATAGTGGACAGATAGTGAGCGTCCGGCCGCCGGCCGCAGCTGTCTGCCGCAGCCGCGTGTCCGATTATCGGGGCTCGCGCGTGTCAACAAAACAGGGTGCGCGTCTGAGTAAAAACAGTTCCTGCCTCCGAAATACTGGTCACCGGGCCCTGTTCATGGCACCCGGTCGCAGCCTGCGACCACTGCGACCGCTGCGTCCAGCTGCGATCAGACCAATCAGCGTCGAGCACAGGCCGGGCTGGGCCGTTTATGACATATATCTTTTCAGTTTATATTTTAAGGATATCTCAAATATAGCCTTATCAGCCGGTCGCAGAGGTGTACTTCACGGCACCGGCATCTTCGTGACGTCACAAGGGGCGGAGCGATCGCAGCGGTCGCAG